>VYZP01022805.1:22588-41131 GCA_013400635.1 Hypocryptadius cinnamomeus
CTAATGCAAGTGCCACAATGCACATGGTAAGACAATAAACCACTATGCTGTAGCCAACAGCACACCACAAGGTAATAAAACACAAGGGCTAAAGAATTTGGTTTAAATGGGAAACATTTTAGTGTATGGATGAAATAACAGTAAAGATGGAGGCCGAGTAAACTTGTCTTTGCAGGTATGATATTCACAATTGTGAATGTCTTACTCCGTTAGTACAAAGCAGAAAATACTCCAGTGTGTAAATGTTTTCCAATATTTTCATTATACTGGAATGCTGCAACCTATATTTAACCCAAGGGGAGGGATGTTCTCTAAAAACAATTCACTCCTTGGCAATAATTTCTGCTACCAGTTACATAAAATGTTAGACCACTTCAGCTGCCAAGCAGGGATTACAAAAACAGAGGGCTAAAAGGCAACCAGGAAAAAACTATATCTCTTTGAAAAAATTTATTATGAAGGAACACAAGATCTGAGTCAAGAAACTACAGTAATCTCCCAGGCAACAACAACAAGGTGAACAGTGCAAGTGCAAATGCTCTTTTCCTTCTGGGATTTCAGTATGAGTTTGTCCTGTACTAGTGCATTTACAGTGTCGTGCCCTTCATGGGGGCCTTGTTTTGTGAAAAAAGATGGTTCAGGTAACCAGGTATGCTATGTGCTGACTTCCCTTTCCTCCTTTCCTCCTTTCCTCCTTTCCTCCTTTCCTCCTTTCCTCCTTTCCTCCTTTCCTCCTTTCCTCCTTTCCTCCTTTCCTCCTTTCCTCCTTTCCTCCTTTCCTCCTTTCCTCCTTTCCTCCTTTCCTCCTTTCCTCCTTTCCTCCTTTCCTCCTTTCCTCCTTTCCTCCTTTCCTCCTTTCCTCCTTTCCTCCTTTCCTCCTTTCCTCCTTTCCTCCTTTCCTCCTTTCCTCCCTTCCCTTCCCTTCCCTCTGCCAGGGCTGGTGGCCATTGCAATGTGGTGCCTGTTCTGTACGCTCTGTGCTGCTGAGACAGAGTTGCAGTTTCAGCTCAGTTTCACAGGACTGATGCCCACCCCAAAATCCTGCATTGCAACAGGCAGCAGCTGCCTCAATTGCAGAAAACACACAACGTGAGACTCAGAACAGAGATCAAGAGTGGAATCAGTCCTGAACACTAAACAGGAGGAACAAGAAGCTGTTGAGAGAAGGAAGTTAATACTACCCAAGGTATTTCCATTGTGTGAAAAACCAAGAAACCTTCAATCTCCAAGGCTATCAGGCAGTGCTTTTCACTCATACTGAAAAATTGGAAAATAGAAAGTGTCTTTTTACTCTATGATGAAATGATACTAAGTAGAAATAACAGTCTTTAGTCAAACAACAGAGCACATCTCCAACAGAAGTTCTGCTTTAGCTAAACACTCAGAGAGTGAACTGGGAATACAGCCCAGGGTTTGGGTTTATTATTTTTGTACAGACCTCTGCATGTGCTGCCCTGATTAGGTTATCATACAAACAAAGAGGTAAGACAACTAGTCAAGCTGTGTTTTCTCTCCCACTGATACAACAGGAGGAAAAAGGTGAGTTTGATTCTCATTTAAATCAAAACCATTGTGTATGCCCAGGAGCAAAAAAAATTAGCTCAAAGTCAAGTCTGCATTAAGGAGCACTTTTCTGGGGTAGGTAACCTGTGAAAGCACCACAAATATGCTTCTACAGGTGAGCCATGCTTTTGTGCATGGAACAGGCTCACTAGGTGAGGAGACCAAAAGAGCTGTGGCCCTAGCTCTCACATGGCTTCCCACCCAGAGCACAAGCTTCCAGACACACCATGCAAAAGTGCTTGGCAACTCTCCTTACCTTCCCCTCCATGCTGGCTGCTGTGTATTTCTTAAAAAGTAAGAAGTACTCCATCTTGTCTCCTTCTCTCAAGTAAAATAACCTCTTCCAAGAAAGGTATGTCTTTGCCATTATAAACACATTGACACTAGAAATTCTTATTAGCAAAGCTACACTGGTCAGAAAGCATCTGAACCATACTCATGTCAGCAGGGCTAGGATAGACCAGCCCTTAGAAGGACGGAAAAGAATCTTGTGCCAAATTCTAATCTACACCCATAATTTCTTAGAGTTCTTGCCAGCATGAAGGAGCATTGGAAGAACCATATATCATACCTGTTTTGACCCTGCTTGCACTTCTTACTAGTGTGAATGAGAATTTGGAACTGTGAGTCCATATGTGCCTTTAAATTGCTTCCAATTTTTCTACATGCTTATTTTAGCAGTAGTTGTCACCCATGTGTATGCAAATTGAGCTTGCAGAGGAGCTCTGAGTAATAGGGAGAAAACAGCCTACCACTGTATTAGAGTACAGCTGATGCCACAGTAAAAAATGCTGTTGGTAATTTTAGTTCCCCTCCTCAGGGACACTTCCTGCTCTTCCACATCATTATGAAAACTGCTGGTGACAATGCATCCGATCCCAGTACTGGGAGCTCCTCAGAAAGACTCATAACAAAACAGGCTCTTGAGCCTGGCTTTTTTTTCCCCTGCAAATCTTCCAAGTCTGGATCTTCTTTATCTTCCAGATCAGAGATGAAATGCATGGCATGGCAGAACAAATGAGGCTTTTCTATCTTTTGCCCATGGACCTCCTTCTCCTAAAGTCACAGAACTTCATTCACAAGAACTGTCAGCTCAATTCCTTTCATAGCCATGATACTACCTGAAAGAGCTTTTAATGCACTTAGATTTTAGTATTGTATTTTCACACTTTTCAACTTAGGTTTAATTGTCTGATAAATCATCGAAGACTTTGAAAGCCACATTTTCTTTTGAGTGATTCTGTCTTCCACTTGACAAGTGTCACGTTTTTCTGTGATTTTCTTATAGCATTTAAAGCAACAGGAACCTTCTTATTTACTTCTCTCACTGGGCATTTACATAAGTCCTCGTTTCTCTAGAAAAATTTACAACTCCAGTGTTACTGCATCTGAAAAATCATCCAAAGAAGGCAATCTACTTTGTCTGACCTCCAAAGCTGGTGGCAAATTTTGGTTTTTATTTAAGTGAAAATTCTGAGTTATTCAGATACATAGATTCAAGTTTTCAGCCACTTTACATATTAGGCATATACTAAATTTGAATTAAATCATTTGCACATGTGCAACCTACATTTATGCATGCAAATCAGGCAATTAGGTACAAAATTACCTGATTTGCATACATAATGCTAGAACTGAGCAAGTAATATGCAACAAAAAACATATTCTATTAATATTATTTTCTTCTCTTCTGAAATTAGCTGCAACTGGATTAGAAAATACTCAAGAATTTCATCACTCAAAATAATTATGTGATGAACATTTTTAGGTCTGCTGATATGCTGGCTAATTACACATCTCAAATGATACCGATTTTGTATCATATTTGGTAACCTAGCATGAAGTTTATAACAAAATGTGCAATACTACCTTTTTCATGTTTAGAATTCAACTTAAATTCATTTGTATGAATAAATCTTGAGTGCATGAATATTAAAGCACAGCAACACAAGTCCACCAAAATTTGCTTTTGAATTCAAATTGAAATTTTTTGCTGTTTGTGCAATGCAGCTGTTTTTCCATGCACACAAATATGGAGCTGCCGTAAAAGCATCTGAATATGTAGAAAAAGAAGTCAGTGAAAACCATTTGTGGAGTCTGGAGGGTATTTCCTACAGTACTGCAGTTGTAAGCAGACAGGTCACACCTCATAGATGAAACAAGAAGCTTTTCCTCACCACAGCAAGACTAGAGGGGCCTGCCTTACTGGAAGGTAAGTGCATATCCTGGGAGAGCTCTGGTGACACCTTTGACCCTGACCTCTTCTCTCCCGTGGCTCTTTCTGCCTCCTACTGCCTCCCTGCTCTGCACGTGTACCAACACACTTCTTTTGGTTTGCCTCCTTTTGCTGTGCTCCGTCTTGCTCAGAAGGCAAACTCCTCAGGCACAGACCTGTCCTATTTGTCTGCAAAGTCTTATGCATACTAAGGGGCTTTAGCTGTAGAATAAATAAACAATAACTGCACTTCTGCTGTGGTGCAGAGACATTTTTGCATGTCTCTAACTGTTCTCATGGGCTTATCGCCAAACCCCTTTAAGCGGTTCATCATAATTTTTAAGATGGGGTCACCAATACTCTCTCAGGTAAGGGCAGATCTTGGTTCCCATCATGGCAGTACGAAGCTCCACACAGCATCCAGCATTTCATTCCTCATGCATCCTGGCATTTACTTTCTGATCAGATGCCCATTTTACAGACAGCTTCCAATAAGTTATCCAGTGGCAATCAGACCTTCCCCACAAACACCGTGGTACCTTTAATAAAACTAGGCGATACCCTTAGGAAAATTATTTCCTCACAGCATGCACGACTGCGTATGCCATAAACATAACCTGCTACTGTCTGGATCATTCACCTATCAGCAGTGTGCCAAGTCCTACTGGTTTGATTTTTTTATGCTCAAATAGCACTTTCAAGCATTTCAACATTCCCTCTTGGTTCTTCTCCTTTAGTATTTAAATCATAAGTATTTTTAAGACAACCACATCTTTGTCTTCTAAAAACTGTGTTGCACATCTTTGGCTAACACAAGAATATAACAATAACGACCACCAAATATTTGACAAGATTTAAGAACCATCATCTTGCAACAACCTTGCTTCTCAGTATCTATTGCCTCTCATTTCAGAAACTTCTTTGTATGCTATTCATTGCCAAATTGGTAATGAGGGACTCTTCACCTCACAACCTATTGGTCAACTACAATTAATTTTATTTCCAGTGCCTCTGCTGCTCTGCAAAGTTTTGCTGCTCATAACTATGCAATCATTTGGCTTTTATGTGTCTGTCTATCACAACAGCTTCAGAGCATCTCTCAAGCATTTAAACCCAGAAAACTCTGCATGTCTCCCTTTCCTTTTCATCCCCACCTGCTGAAGGATAGAGTTTGTATAATTTTCCTTCCTTGCCTTTGCCACTGGCATTTGTTCCTACTTCATCCTCTATTTCAGGTTAAGGGTCTCCAGATCTCCTTGACACACGCTCCAAAAGAGGTACATTTCCATTTCTTGCTCTTTCCTGACAGCAACGTTTCCTTTCAACACTCAGCAATTTCATTTCTAGAAGGAAATATATACAAAGGCAATTCAGCACCACCTCTGTAAGCTCAGGAATTTGTTAAGAGGCACTGGAAAGTCCTGCAGGCCAAGAATGGAAGTGTATCTGTAAGTGATAGCTCAGTTGGTTAGATTACAGTGCTAATAACACTGAGCTTGTGGGATTGATCCCTGTATGGGCCATTCACTTAAGAGCTGGACTGGATAATCCTTGTGAGTCCCTTCCAACTCAGAATATTTTCTGAACTCTGTGATACATATTTCAAGCTCTGAAGGTAAAAAACAACAGTAGTTCTTCTGTCCCAAGTAAGGTGCACTTAATTCTAATCCTGACATCTATCACACTTTCAAGTGAACAATGACTCATGGCCTTTCATCGTTTGTATTTGTCACACAAATCTAATTTAACCTCACAAATTCCCAAAGAGAAAAAAAAATGTTTTATAGGAGTTGCTATGCTTATACTGCAAATAACATTGCTACAAACAAATTGCTAAATGTAACCTGCCTCTCCTAAGGACCCGTGATCCTGAAGCAAACCAATTATGCAAAATCATCAAACCCAGCAGAGAAGGAGCTAGAGGAATTACAGAAAGGACTTAGTAGTGGGAGCAAATTAAATGGATGAATTTGTGTGGTTTGCCTTGCTGCAGCAAGCAGATATGCACAAAGGGGGAGAAACTGCTGACTGAATGGACTTGGGACCCTGAGACAGAGAAATCCTTGGGGAAAGTAAACCAGAAGTCTGTGCACCGTGAAGCACATTGACAGACAAATGGACTGTATCACCAAGAGAAAAACAGAGCAACTACATAAAAGATATTGGCAAAACCAATAGGTGGATATATCTCAATGGACTCTTGTGCTGTGAGGGGGAAAGACAGCAATGTCATTTATCTGCTGGTGAAAAACCAATAGCAGACCAGGCAGTCCTCCTGCAGAGTCAACAAAAGCAACAGGAACTGCAGCTTGCACTTCAGCAGGACAGATTGTTTCAATGCACACTGACATGGGGCCTGGCAAGTACTGCAGGACTGGCAGAAGGTGGTTTGGGCCGACTTAGCTCAGGGCTGATGGAGTTAAAATACACATGCACACTTTTATCTCTGGATGCCTAATGCTGCTGCTGCAGAGGGTTAAAACTGAGTAGCTACAGAAAACCTCCCCTCAACAAAGGAAGGCCACACAGCACAGGGAGTGTTGAGCTATTTGGCTCTTGTTCTGGCCAGCCTGACACTGGCTCCAGAAGCATACTCTCATGGCATCTGGGCTGCATTTCATTCATGGGACATGTGCTCATTTACACCCAGGGAACATCACTACCTGTGTGTCCAGAGATGCAAATAACCTTGGAATTACTTCCACAGGGTGTGCTGCTAGAGCTTAAATGGATTGCCACCCCAAGAATTCCTCTGTGAGTAACATGATGGAGGAAGTGGCGTGGAGGAAATGAATTCATGTTACACTATAGCATTTTGCTACAAGAGGTAAAGAAGAATTATTAGTCCTACACCAGCTTATAGAAGGTTCTCTTGAGAGCAGGGATACTCCAATGATACACAGCTGACATGCAAACTTGCACAAGGGAAGGGATTGTTCACTGGAGCATATACAGGCATGTGCCCATCCTATACAGATAAGTGGGCATGTGCCCATCCCGTACAGATATTTGAGACATGGAGCTGTTCAACAGAGCAGTTAGAGAAACTCCGGTGTGGTAAGTGAGTGGTATAACGTTGAATTGAGACCAAATGGTTTTAAATTGTGTGGGAACTCCACTGTGAACCAAATGAAAAACCAGGAGAAGTCTGGTAACTACATTGCCAGGATTCCTTAGGGAACAAGAGCCAAAAAGGCTTAAGAAGCTTAGTAAAAGAGCTATCCAGACCCAGACATCTTTAGGCATCAAAGAAAGTTAGCGTACCAGTACACAGACATTACAACTCTGAAACAGAACATCACTGAGAAGTCTGTGTGGTAATGGGATGGGTCCCCAGCAAACTGTACTACTTAGTTTGGACAAGACCCTGAGAGTAAGGATGTGTGTGCTGCCAAGGACTGATGCCTTAAATATGGTGACTCTCAGAGTGCTGGGGAGGAATCAGGCAACTCTACAAAGCTCATCCGAGGAGGAAATGGTTTGGAGCAGGTGACAGCCTACCGTTCCCACAGACTCAGACCAAGATAGGAGCATGAGGGGCCTGCTTCAAGCAGGGAAATAACCTTGCTCTAATCTGATCCCTTGCTTCTAAGGTTTGAAGAATTTTACTGGCTTTAAGCATCTTCCATCTTCTCTGAAATGGAGCACATATCTGACAGCTATGCATGTGCTGGTCAAGTGAGGAAAAATACAACTGTATTTACATGTTCTATGCTGGAAGGATTACTTTCCTTAAAATATTAGAAAATAAATCTTTAATTTTACCTAAGTCCTCATTTACAACAACAGACAGGAAATCTGGGAGGTTTTAAGGTGACTTTAACCTGATGTTGTTGTTTTCAATAGAGGTGCTATGAAGAACTTTCATTGTTATACAGTTTATCTTGTAAATTATTTCCATAGCAACCCGATTGTGTCATATCTTCTGGGCTATAACTCAGAGGGAGAGGGGATGGGAAAAGCACAGAATAGAGACTACAGAGCAAAACCTGTCCTGATTATTACCTGAATCTTGAATGTTCTTTTTAGTCCAATTTGTTTAAGCAGTGTTTATTTGCAGGCAATGTTGAGGATCCAGCCAGGCTGCACCTGCCTTCCCAGGCATGCTCAAACACAGCCTAGGATTGCACATCTTCAAGGGAGAGCAGGGTGGGGTTCCTTCAAATGACAGAACCTTCTGCAAGGAGGAAGCTTCAAGCTGTAACTTGCAAAATATGTACTGTAAAAATCCAGCCATCAGAACACAGAAGATCTGTGCAGAGACCTGCAACTAATCACGCAAAAAGCTGAAAGGAGCTGCTCTTTGTATTAAGCATGTGCAGTGCAGTTCTCAAGAAATGCTGTCATCAGTTCTAGCATGAGGAAAGACAGGTACAAAAGAGCATGAGAATTTCTGCATTGCTTCCTGGTATTTAACTGTCACACAAGCCACTAGACATTCTATCGAGGCTGCTGACTAATGAATCTATCTTAGGCCTTGTTAGCAGAATGTGACTAGATATCCACAGATCACACAACTGATATTGTCCTTGATGCCTGCACCTCTTGCTGCCTCCTTTCCAGCAGAAATGGTGCAGTGAGCACAGCTGAATGAATTCAGTTGGATTAACAGAAAAGTTGACTGCTGGATGGGAGGGTGAAAAGCTGAGTGTAGGAGTCAGAGGACCATTCAAAACCACAGCAAATGTTTGCCAAAAATGAGTATATGCACTTAGCAAGGTACAGCTCTTGAAAGGCTGCATCTTTTTGATAAGATACACAGTATAATCTTTAATTGCAGGAGATGGGATACAATAAATGTGCCAACTGGCCCTTCTTATCAATGCAGTCTGAATTCTTCAGGGAGGAATTATCTTTACATGTAACAGGGAGTCAAGAACATCAACAATACTTGAGCAAGTAATAAAAAATACTCAAAAATTTACTGCTGCAGGAAGACAAGAGCTCTTTCAGTTGTTTTAATCTCAGATGTTTTATACCTTGTCTTTTTATTTTACAGAAATTAGTTATAGACACTGAGTTCTAAGAGAAAATGCCTAGCATATCAAGCTAGATCAAATAAACTTTCAACATCTACAAGTCAGTGGCCTATATTTTCCAGTAGCAGACCAGATATTCAGGCTTCCCACTCCCTCCTTAATTTTGCCCCTAGCTCTTACATACATTAAACCTACAAAAGTGTATTGTCCTTACTCCACCAGTGTGCCAGTCTGGACATGTTCGAATGAAAACCTGAGCTACACTATGATCTTGTCTCTTGTTGCCATGATGTGTGCAGTGAAGAGGAAGATTGCCTTAGATAATCCGGAATATAGCAATTCAAAGCAACCCCGTCCTGTCTTTGATTTGGATGTGGTGTGCTTTCCATCATAGCCAAAGGGGAGCTCCTACCTCTGACACACAGGTATGCACTCTTCTTCACCCCAGCCCTCTGTATGTTGCATCAGCAAGAACAGCAACAGCCTCCAGCCTTGGAGCTATCAGAGTGAAGGACGCACGCATGCCACAGGCAACTGGCCTGGCACTGAACGTTGTTGTTCCCAAACACCTGTGTCACACAAGCGCTTTTCAGTTCAGCTGCACAGTTGTTGTAACAACATGCTTTTATTCCAGAGGAAGGGAGACTAGCATTTGGGGCAGTAACCAATGGCTATGGTCTCCCTTGTTCTGATAGGAGTTTGCTGTGTGACCCTGGCTCAAACACTCGAGATTACCCATCTGGAAAATGGATAAACGAATGTGGTAACTTGAGAAGTAGCTTCACCCTTTCCTAGGCACGGTTCTCAAATATGGTTAGCAAAGTCCCAGGCAGTTTTGCATAAAAAACACTTGCTTAAGGAAGGACAAAACGCTTTTTTGGCTTCAAATCGACTCGGGGCTGTCCCCCCTTGGAGAAGACCCCTACGCCTCGCCAGTTTGGCAGCCCAGAAGCAAAAGCAGGCTGCTAAATCAGTGGTTTGCCTGAGGAGCGAGCGGAGGCTTGCAGCAGCATGGCTGCTTTCTCTGCACATTCCTCTGGTGACGCTGCTTATTACCCAGCATGCAGATAACCCTGAGTCAAGGCTTTGGTATGAGCGGCGCTGCCAGGAGCTGCGTGCTTGGAATAGAGGGTTACAGTTTAAACCGAGGTGAAGCGCCGTCCCCAGCCAGCTGCACCCTGCCTGCCTCTCCTACTCGGCTGGAGCCAGCCACCCCTTCACCTATTTGCAGAAAAGGAGCTTTCCAGTCCCTCCCCTCCACCCCATCGCTCTCCCAGGGATCATTCCCATTGAGAAGCTCTCGGTCTAATAGTAATCCCGACGAATTTAGCTGCTGCTAATAAATCCCACCCTCTGCCCCTCCCAACCTGCCTCCATGCAAATCCATTTGTAGGTTACTTGAACAATAGCGGAGCTGTAATCAGCCCTCCTCTCTGGCAGCCTGCAGGGAGGGAGGGGAGGAGGATGATGACCGTGGGGAATTCTGCTCGGCTCCTCGAAGCTGCACAGACATGTTTCACGTCCCCGTTCCCATCCCCTGCGCAGAGGCGGGCAGGCAGGAGGGCAGGCAGGCAATCACATGGCCGTCTAGGTCGGCCCAACCCAGCGGCAGCTGCATGCCCTGGCGACCCTCCCCAGCCCAGCCCGGTTTGATTCAGTTCGGTTCAGTCCCTGCCTAAGCTGCCATGCCGCAGCAGTGCCAAGCCGCTCCGCGCTGCGGTGGAGTTGCCAGGCTCAGCCTCCACTCCCTAAACAAAGTAAAGGGCCTTTGCGCTGGCCAGAAAAGAAATAGAAAGATACCCCGGTGAAGCAGACTTGAGCGAACGGGTGGCCTGGCACGCCCAGTACTGTCGGGAGAGCAGTGCCAGCCAGAGAGAAAGGCACAGTTCTCCAGTATAGGGTCTTCGGGGACGACAGAAAACCAGAGTCTTCCCACTGTTAACGATGATCATGTAGGAAAGGGGAAAGGGAAATTTCCTGAAAATAAATTGCAATTTGCAGCAGTTCACGTCTTAAAGGTTTCTTTGCAAAGGGTCATAAAAGCAGCAGCGAGCGCATATGGCCGAGCAGGGCTACGGGGGAGGGGAGTGGGGCGGGGAGGGCTGTGAGCGGATGCCAAATCAGCTGAAACCTAAGAAGCTTGACCTTCCTCACCTCCACCCCTGCTCCCACCGCCTCCAAAAAGCCTTGCAAGGGCGCTTCGGGAAGGCAAAGCGCACAGCAGCGGGGAGAATGCAGTCTCAACCCGGCAACAGGCAGGATTGCACGGCTGTGTCAGTGAAGAGGGAGAGAGGACACATCAGGGTAGCTGCGTCCCCTCTCAGCAATGCAGACTTATACCAGCATGGTTCATTGCATCCAGCCAAGCAGTCAGACCTTGGAATCTTGAAGCTACGTAGCTCCAAGTAGCTCAGCCAGTCCAACCAGTCACAGACTGTTCTGACCAGACAGACTTTTGGTAAGCATCCTCCCCCTCCCATTCACATGTCTAACTGCTCCCTTCTGCTGCTCACCCTACAGTTCCCTGAATGGCTGAGAGTAGGTTTGCTGTCAAAAACTTGAAATGACATGTAATCTCCCATGTTTCTTCTCATGAAGTTAGGCAAGTCAATTCCCACGGAGAAGAACTGGATTCCTGCAGAGCCTCCCAGTCAGGGGTGGCAGCGTGGGGCTGGTCTGCCCTGTGGCAAACACGTGGAGACAGAGATGTTTGTCTGGCTCATCAGAGGAGCCCTGTGGTAGCCTCAGTCAGTGCACACATGCCTAATTCTTCTTTTAAGACGTACATCTGGGAAAAGACCTTGTATGCCGTTCTTTTAACATCACCCTATCAGCAGAGGCATTCCCCTTACCAAACTGCAGTAGAGGTTTTAAGGCAAGGGCTGACACAACAAAAGCTTGGCTACATTGTTTTCAGACACCTTGAAGATAAACCCAGCAGTGCATGTTTCTATACAGGAAGGTATAACCATGCCCTCTGAGTCTTCTGGGGGATGGTTGTAAGGACAACTCTGTAGGTACAGAGCTGTGTTTTGGGTAGAAAATGCGTGCTGTAATGGATTCTGATGGCTGAACGCCAAGGGGGAAGCTGTTCTGCTTCAAGAATAGCCTAGAAGAGTCAGCACTACAGTGACAGTTCAGTACTCTGCTGCAGATCTACAGGATGTGTCACTTTGGCAGAGAAAGAAGTTGCTAATGCACAACACAATCCATCCTACAATGAATAGAAAATGACTGCATACCAAAAAAAAAAAAAAAAAAAAAAAATGGCAAGACCTAGGAAAAAGGGAAGCTGCAAGGCAACTACTGCATAGTAAGCTGGGAACCTGAGAGCTCTGAAGACAAAGCCCTTTCCCTTGAGGGGAAGAAAATCTCAGCTCACAAGACACATAAAGAAACAGACAACCCTTTTTCCAGTGACTGCTGCAGCCCTGCAAAGCTGTGCTGGCAGCCAGCCTATTTGAAGAGATTGCAGTTTCAAAACAATGTTAGTCCTGACTAGTTCGGGGAGGTGAGCATGCTCATAGGCACAACATTGCTAAGCAAATAAAAAAGATAACAAGGTTTGTATTAAATTACACCAGTTACCATTGGTAAACTCAAGTTCCTGTTGGAACTGTGTAGTATTTCCCCCAAATGGACATAGCAGCTCTTGACTGCACAAACACATCTATCTCCAACTCACACACAGCTGCCAATGCTTAAAAAACAAACATCCAGTGACACACATGTTCTAACCCATTTCTAAGAAAATAGGCTACAAGGCTATTAAAAGAAATGTCAAGAATAATCTAACTGGAAAAAAAAAAACCAACAACAAAACCAACCAAAAAGTAAAACACAACAACCCTCCCTGGGAAAATAAACCATTTAAATACTTCCCCATTACAAGAAGGAATGAAAGCACAATAAATGACCATCTGGACAAATAAATTAACTTACACCATTTATTCAAGCAAACATTGGGCTGTACCTTAAATAACTGGCAAGTATGGGGGATGGGAGCATTACTGTAAAATACAGAAATAAGCTGAATCTCTGTACATGAGACTCACTCGACAGCTCCCCTTTCCTCCTCAAAAAAAGGTTTCAACTTGTTTGTCAGCTGTGGACATCTTCAGAAAGATAAAAACCTATGGAGTGGGTTCAAAGAAATGCTGGCTAATATGCCCAGACTGGCTGCTTAATGAGCCAGAGTAAAAGAAAAGGTCACATGGTTACAAAAAACCTCCATACAACAAACGCCCCGTAGCTATGGTTAACTTTAATTAACTGCAGTATTACAATTCACTTCATGCTTATTTTCCACCAATGGTTACTGCACCTTATCTTTCCTTTGCCTGCTAAAAATCACACTGATCAGTCTCATAAGTGGGCTTATGTTTTAAAAAATAACAGCTTTTCAAAAATGATCTGAAATTTTAAAAATCCACCAAATGGGTCTCTTTCTAGCTATAACTACTGATGAATGATTTCAAGATTACAGGAATGGTTCTGTTTCTATAAATCAGGGTATTCACACTTCTGTGGTACAATTAAATGTTGAATAGCCAGTCTTTTAATAGCAGTTGCAATTCACATACAAATATTACTTCTTCTTAAGTTTAAACTTGTATTTCAACCATGTGTACAATTTTTTTCTCTGCCAGTCATGAGCTTACAATGTTAGTCTCCCTATCTCATGATTTAAAAATAAACTGCTGTGTGAGAATTGCATGCTTAGAAATAACTGAAAATAGGATCAGTACAAATCTATACTCTAAAAAACATGTAAGTTGTATCCAACAATTAAAACATTCTTTTTCTGCATTACTTCTTTTATCCATTACATAAGAACAATATGTTTGGAGATTTTTAAGCACTGATATTTCACTTGGCAGGAAAAGAAAAAAAAATAAATATATACACACACAAAGTCATTGTCTGAAATCACAGATATAGTGATGCCAAATACTAAATCTCAGAACATAACAAACCCCACCCCCTCCCCACACACATGAAACAGCCAGAGTGTATCTATACAAGACTGCAAAGATCCGTAGGCACACTAAGAATATAGTCTCAAGGCTTCTACCATCGTTCCCACCAGGAATACAAATCAAGTATGTATTAAGACCAAGCAGATACCAAATGCCATCCAGACTTTCCTTTATACAACTATGGGGCTTTGGCGGGTGGGGATCCTTACAATTTAATAAAACTAGGAGCTCACAACCTATGATACTGTTGCATTTGGAACAGCTCTATATACTGCTGGTCAAACTGCAAAAGATTTCTGCAGTGTTGCTGGGTTTTTTTCAGGTTTTCCCCTCTTTCCTCCATTTGCCTCACTGGAAAGGACAAAGTTCACATTAGGTTTGTTTGCATTTTCTAGCTAGCATGAGGCCTGTGTATTTACTTTGCCTGTTGATCACTTAACAGGTATTACACCACTCCCCTATCTCCAGAAAATGCCAATGTCACACAGAATTGTTAATTATACTAAGAATCACATGTAATCATTGCCAAAAAGAAAGCATTCACTTCAGCGCCTAAAGGAAGCTTCCTTGCCTGAAAACACAATAAAGCCCCTGAACTGCTCATCAATTCAAGTTATGAAAAGCCAATGCCTAAATGGGGTAGCGACCCACCAGCTGCAACACCAACTGTAGAAGTGTTATTTCATGCTACCCTTTTCTGTACTCTGTTCAGCTACAGTCCTGCCTTACCATGAGTTTGTGGCTAATGTCATACTTTGACAACCACTCTTAAAATCAACTAAAATTATTAACTATGGGATGCTGGGGGTTTTTTTTGTGAAAAGAAGGCTTCATTTTAAATCTCAAGCCTTACTAAATTGCACAGGCAATGTATGCATCCTGTATTGCAAACAGCTTGCAGCTGGAGAGCTGGAGGGGGGGAGGAGAAGGGAGGAGGAAATGAGATGCAGGAACAGTAAATAGAAAATGCTTAGTCAGCAACCGTTACTGCAACATTAAAGGTGAAATGTAAATAGGCACAGTGCCAAGATTTAAGTAAGTTTGATAACACCATCAACATCATCATCTTACTACATATAAGTGAGAATGTGCATACAAGTGCCACAATTATCACAGCAAACTGCAGATTCTTGATATAATGGAGACCTTTAAAAAGCCAACACGGCTTGCGCATACTGCCTAAGCTTAGAGAAAAATAAAACTTGCTACTCAAGAAGTATTAATATCAATTGAATTTATTACAATTTACTAAGCTCCAAGGCACATTACAGTGTTCTGTTAACTACAGAAATGTATAAAGGACAAACAGAGCATGTTTCTCATGTACAGCATTTTGCTCTACTGTTCAAAAGCATCCGTGCATCAATAAAAGCAAAACCAAAAAACACATGAAGATTAAAAAACGTTCAGATCAATAGAAACAAACGGAAACATTTTCCTTACAAACTTGCAACAAAAAAACACCCTCCCCCCACAGCCACCCCACCGTTTTGCAACAAAAAAACAAAAACAAAAAAAAAAAAAGGTGAAAGACTAACACTCAGGGCTTGTAAAACGTAAGCTGTCACCATTTTTGTAGCAATTTTTTAGGCATCAACACTGGCCTTGGCAAAAAAATTTTTTTTTTGTCTTTTGTGTTTTTCTTCTTCTTTCAGAGAAGTGCATACATTTACAAAAATACACACCAGCAGCAGGTAATCGCTAAGGGCTATTAACTTTGTACCTAGCCAACACACTGCCAAAGAAATGAGAACAGGTATTATGTAGTAACCAAACAATATTATATTCTGTTTAACAAAAACCAGCTCTATCCTTCAAATGAAGAAGAGTACATACCTTTGTTTCAAAATATAGAAACATACGACGAAAATAATGTCTATACATAAGACTAACTTTTGCAGTTTGTTATATTCACAATTCTACATCTTCAGGAGTCTGAAGGGATTGGATTTCTTACTCAAGGGTCTCTCTCCTTTTTCACTTTAACGTCCCCAGCTAAAATGGTCGCGATCTCGCCCTGCATAAATGCCCAAGGCACATTGGAACCGACTAGGGGGCATTTCTCTCCACTGGGGCAGTAGACTTCACCAGTCGCCCCTTGGGCCTTGATGCTCTCTCTGGAACAAGGGAAGCAGAACTTGTGGCTGGGCACAGAGGGGCACTGAACAAAGTGGGTGTCCTCCAAGCGTTCGTGGCAAATGGTGCAGCACAGGGGCCCACTGTTGGCCATGGGGGAGTCCGGAATGTTTTGGGGGTGCACTTGGTCCATGGCAGGGTGGGTGCTGGGGGGAGGAGGGGCGACTTGCAGGTTCATGTCCCCGTTGCGGGAGGCCAGACGGCGCTGGCCCGGCACCGAGGCCGGCGACACGGGGCTGCTGCTGTTCCTGCGGGTGGACGTGGTGGAGTGCACCGAGCTGCCGTCCTTGGGCGAGTGGGCATTGCCCAGCGTGTCGGCCACCGACATGAGCGCGGCCATGGGGGACTGTCCGTTCTGGGGGGCGGACTCGGGTGGCGTGGTCCGGTTGGAGTGAGGCCCGAGGGGCGGCGGCGGCGGGGGGCCCCCGCCGTGCACCGCCCCGAAGCCCCCGGCCGACATGGTGAGCTTGAGCGCTTCGCTCTGGCTGGCCATCCACTGCTGCCGCTGCTGCTCGTCGCTGAGCTTCAGAGCCCCCTCGGCCGAGTCCGAGGGTTCAGGAGAGGCTTTCCTCTTGCGCATCGCCCCGCCGCCGCCGCCACCGCCGCCGCCGCCAGGTCCCCTAGAGGCGGCAGCCGTGCCCTGCGCCCCGCCGGCCCCGGCCCCCGGCCGCGGGAGACTCACCAGCGCCGTGGGCAGCATGGGGCAGCTGGCGTCCAGGTAGGGCTGCGGCAGCATGTCGGCGCCCACCAGCTCCTTGAAGAAGCGCACAGACTCGGGCAGCAGGTCCCCCAGGAGCCGCCAGTCTCCAGAGCCGTGCTTCTTCTCGTACTCCAGGTACTTGAAGCCCGAGGAGAGACCGCGGCCAAAGTCCTTCATACAGTCCTGGTACATCTGCTTGGCCACGCCGGAGGCGCTGGAGAAGACGGTGCCGGAGCCGCTAGGGTACTCGATGAAGAGCTTCAGCTCATAGTCCATGCCCGGCTTGGAGACGGCGTCGAAGGCAAAGACGCGGCCCAGCAGGGCGTGATCCTTCTTGAAGCGCACCTCGTAGGGGGTGCAGCCGGCCAGAGTGAGCAGCGTGTCCCTCACGATCTTGGGCTTGCTGGCCCACTCCTCGGCCCGATTCCGCAAACTCTCGCTGAGCTCGGCCAGCGCCTCCGCGTTGCGCTGCTTCTCCTTCAGCTCCCGCTCTTGGTCACTGCTGGATACCGAGCCCGGCCGCTTGCCGCAGGCCTCGGAGGACGAGCCGCCGCCTCCCCCGGCACCGCCGCCGCAGGTGCCCCCTTGGGAAGAGGCGGAGGGAGCGGCGGGACCCCCGCCGCCGCGGCCGCTCAGGCCCCCGTGCGGCGGAGGCAGCGCCACACCGGAGGCAGCGGGGCCGTTCAGCAGCGTCTGCGGCAGCAGGTTGGGGGGCACATTCATCTGAGCGCCGGCGGCCCCCGGGGGCAGGCCAGACACGAGCCCCCCGTGCGCCCCGCGACGGGAGGAGGAAGAGGAGGAGGAGGAGTTGGGGCTTTGCCGGTTCAGCTCCGGTGGCCCGTCCTCAGGCTGCTTGGGGAAGCCATTGGGCCCCCCCAGTCCGTTGGGCAGGCGGGCGCCATGGCTGCTGCCCAGGCTGCCCGGCGGCGGCGGGTACTCGAAGCGGCTGCGCTGCTCCGCCGCGGCGGCGCTGAGCCCGTAGCGGTCCAGGCTGGACTGGGTCAGCCCCGCTGAGGCCGCCTTGGAGGTGGCATCCACATGGTTGAGCTGCTGCTGGGCCGCCGCGGCCGCCGCTTCTTTGGCGGACAGCGTCACTGCCTTTACGCCGACCGGCGGCGGAGGGCCCGGGGAGCGACCGTCCTGGAAACAGCCGTGTGCCCGCTTCAACTGCCGGGCCGTCTCGATCACGAACTCGATGCGGTCGGCGCCCTCATAATTAACGCAGCCCCGGCAGACGGGCTCCGTGAAGTCCCAGATCATGGCCCAAGGCATGCGGGGCAGATCGCATAGGTAGCATGACTGCCTCCGCGACGAGGACACCTGCGCGGCGGACATGGTGCTGCTGGCTGGGGAGCTGCTGCCGCTGCCGCCGGGGTAGGGGCTGGCTCAGTCTTCCCCCCCGGGCTGCAGGGGGAGGGGGTGGGTGGCTCTCCGTACCTGATCCTGTTGCCCGTTTCAGCAAGGGAGATCGTCTGCTTTTAGTTCGCTACTGCTGCCAGAGATGGCTTCTTCTACCTGGTCCTGCCGCAGCTGCCCCGGTGGGGTGGGAAACGATTCCACCGCTCCTCCGGGGGGCTGGCTGGGTGGGGGTCGCTTTCTAGCCGCTTCTGTTTCCCTGCGCTCTCTAGCTCTCCGCTTGCTGCTGCTCCTCCTCCGGGAGGAGGCGGAGGTGCACGGAGGAAGATGGGGGGGGTCACCTTCCACNCGCATGCCCGGCGCGCTGCCCGCGCCCTCCCTGGCGCGGCCGCAGCTGGAGCGCGGCGGGGCGCGGGCAGCCTGCGCTGCCGGCTATGTTTGGAAACTCGAACGCCAGATCGCGCCCTCACCCTCCTCCCCGGCCGCACTGCCGGCCCCCCGCCGCGGCACCGCGGCCAGGGCGCGCATGCACAGTCGTCGCCGTCGTGGTGGTGGGTGGCGGTTTTGGTTTTTTGTTTTTTTTTTTTTTTTTGTTGGTTGGTTGTTTTTTTTTTT
>VYZP01022805.1:48145-69462 GCA_013400635.1 Hypocryptadius cinnamomeus
AAAAAAAGCAGAACTGTGCCAATTTGTTTCCTCTGCCAGTAGAAGCTCTTGTGCTTTGGGGAATGCAAAACAATAAAAAGTTCACATGAAAACTCTCCACTGAAAGGAAACCCACCAAGAGCCATGTATCTCTGCTACACTCGTCAGCCAGTTTCCGAGATTCTCACAATGTCATCAAAATGCAGAGGGTAAGGGCAAAAAATAGTTACCAGCCAGCAATAGTGTCTTATTTTTCTGTTTCACATCTCACTGCTATGCATTTGATAATGACTGCTAAGAAACACTCCACTGTAAATAACCATCCTCTCCCTTCTGCTAACACCAGTCTTCCCATATTCAGGTACTAAATGTAGATTTAGGGCTGTGCAGCCCCTGTTGTGTGAGCTAGTTCTATTTCTAAGGGATGAAATACACATTTGACACACATCCCCTGAGTTATAAACAGTGGCTATACCGTAGTGCCGTCAGCCAGTTAAATCTCTGATTGCTTTTTCCTAGATGATTAATAAAATTAGAATCCCAAGCAGAAGGCGTTTGCTTTCATTGTACAGTCTGCACTTGTGACATGGTACATGTGGAAAATTTTGAGTGCACTGCAGTGAATGGTCTGGGGGTTAGTTTTTAGCTTCCGCTAAGTACCTGGCAGGCTGCCATGCTGAAGGATTCTGGGAACTGAAAGGCTCCCAAGTACAAACTGCCAGCATTAAGCAGTCCTGACAGCTCTGCTCCTTCCACACTTGGCAGCAGTTCAAAGTGCTCTTTCATTTGAAAGGCTGGAAGGCTGCCATGTGCAATGCAGATTTGCTGTGCCTGCTCTCATAAGGAACTGATAAATGCCGTTGCTGTTGCCATGGGGACAGGAGGCTATCAGAATGGCCTTGTGATCTGCAGCTTCTCAGCTCTGCAGGTTTGGGTTTGGGGGTTTTTTTGGGGTTTGGGGTATTTTTTGTTCGGTTGGTTTTTTTCGTGTGTTTGTGGGTTTGGTTTTTTTTTTTTTTTTTCTCTCTGATATCGTGAAATAAATGTTCTAGAGAAGGTTAACTCTTGAAGGACAGGAAGCACTGATTTGAAAGGACAGGGTGAGCCTCTGTGCCTGGCTCCTCCGAAGTGCTGGGAACAAGATTAACACATACCTGCCAACTGTCCCTATTCAGGAAGGACTGACCCCAGGGTTTTTTGAGGTTGGTTTTTTTTTTTATTTTATTTTTTTTGTTTGTTTTTTTTTTAAGGCCAGGAGGGTGGGAGGGAGGGAGAAGGAAAGACCTCCTTCTCCCCACTCAGTCCCTTTAGATTTCTCTTCTAGCTCAGGATCTCCCAACATAATTAAAAGACCATCTTCTTTCTTCCCCTCACTATCCCCACACAGAGTTTTCAGATGCTGTGTAAAAGAATTAATTTACCACTGGATGTTGTAGCATGCCTGATGTCTGTAGCTCTCATTAACATCAGTGGACAGCTAGCAGGATTAGACCCATTATGTGCACTCCACGTGTGGTTAGTGTGAATAAAAAGAATGAACAGTGTGATATAAGACTGCATGTTTAAGAACAATCTTAGTGATGATGCAAGTCCTGAGAGTGAATCTCAGCTTGTCCTAGTTCCCAAGATTAAAATAAACACACCTTTGAGCTATGCACAGTTTGAATGTGTGTATAGATGAGTTTGCATATCTACTTCTGTAAAGGTGTAGAGAAAAATATAGGCAGCAAATATTTTAGTCTGAATTTATACTCATTTCCCTATGTTGTCTTTTTTTTGTTGTTTTTCACATTGTTTCTTTCCATCTCTGCCACAGCAATAGATCTGTCTTCCCTAAAGACATTTTGCTGCAGAGCAGTAAACTGAATTCTGTTTAACCAAGGCGAAGTCTGAGCATGACATCATAGCAGGGAACAATGGAGTGCATCACTGCTCTCCCTGACCACGCAGCAAACTTCAGGGCAGCATTTAAAAAGATCAATATGGGCATGCATCTATGTTTACAGGCACATGTAAAATGCAATATGCATTCAGATAGTGGCAAAAAACACTAGGAAAGAATTTTGTTTGTGTACTCAAGTGTTAACAGTCTGAGAGCTTTGTTCAAACCTGGGGAAAAAAGTCAACCACCCCGCAGTGAACAAATCCTCCCTTCTGTCTCTAAACATGGATCTCCACCTTTCAGAACTCTATAGTTCTATCTTTCCAATATATGTGAACAGTGTTACATGAAATGAAACATTAAAACAGAATGTCAAGCCATATTCAACAGATAATCTGGTTAACTACCTGCTGGTTAACCTGTAGTGTTTTTAAATAAACACCACCACTCTTACTTATTTGACTTTCACTCCACTTTGGTTTTATTTATTTTTTTACTGTATTCAGTTTTAAAGCTTTTTGGCTGTGTGTTAATCTAAGATTTGAATGAAGAAAGTAGTCATTTGAAAAACATACAAGAGAATTTTTAAGGAGTAACAGAGAAATACACACTATAAGTGTGTGTACACACACATACCCACACAACCCCTCTACCTTTTCTGAATTTTCTTTTAGCTTATATTTTCAAGCAAATTAAAGCATATGTGATTCTGAGCTTTGTATCTGACACCAGATTCATACGGTTAAACCAATCAGCGTATTCAAATCAAGATAAAAGTTACTTGTATAAATTTACAAAGCAATTTCAAAATTACAAACAAGGCTGTATTTCACAAGCCTTTGCACCACAATGAGCTAGGCCAAAGGAAATATTTCTTCCTGATTGCTTTGGATTATTATTATTAAAAAAAAAAAAAAAAAGTGAAGTTAATTGTAATTCTACTGTTATATCTTTACCTGATTCTCTCTGGGTTCTTGCCTATGGTTGTCATGGTAATTTGATAATTCTGGCTTGTTCTCTACACATTCTGTTTGTCTCACTGGATTTCCTGATTATTCAGAAAACTCTTTCAAAAAATCCTCCTGTCTCTCTCCCTCTGCCCCCATTCTGACTCAGTCCTGCTTTTTTCATTCATTTAGCATAGAGGAACGTGTACTATTTTGCTACTAATCTGCTAGGGTGAAGTTGTTTGCTCCACTTACTCGAAAATGGGAGATAATGAGCACACATACTAGAGCTCTTCTTAAATTATCTTCCATAGTCTATGATAGGGGATAGAGAGGAAATGTGGAAAGATTACTGCATATAGATTTCTTGTAGAGTACTTGGATCTTAATCCTGTAGATATTATTTAGGGTTTAACTGCTGCATTTCTGACAGCAGAAACATGTATTTAACTGTTGCCTTTTCAAATGTGACAGACACATTTGTACCTAGAGCGAGAGTCAGAATATATTCTCTCTATATGACAGAGTAGAAGCAATATTTTTATTCAGGGGTTCAGGTGACAATTTATGCCACAAGAAACAAACTGATCATGTTCTGAATGCACCAGTGAAACTCAAAGAAAAATGCACACAGCTAAGTAATATTTAGCTCAGGTGTGTAGTTACAAAAGGTTTATGTCATTGATATGCACATATTTTAAAACACTCATCATTAAATTATGTATGCAAAATATATATATGTACATATTATAGATGCATACATAATATATATGTATGAAGGTACATAAAATTGTTTTTTTGGGGGGCTGGGGCTCTTCCCCAGGCAGTAGAGGATTTTGTGATAAAAGCATGGAGTACCATTTGTACCTATAGTTACTTGGAATAATTTGCTTGAATATTACATCTCATGTTATTACCTTTCATAGTCCTTGTACATTTAGCCTCTACACTCTTCAAGAAAGGGTATGTATTTTATTTTGCTGGTCAGTACCTCATACAACTACAACCTGAAATCATAAGAATCTCAAAGAATTATTTCAAGGCAAGTAATTCACCATCATTATGAGTCATTACTGAAACTATGGTCCAATTTATTACAATTTTGACACAATAATTTCCACTTTACACTGTCTTTACAAAGTATCAATGGAATGTGCAGTCCCTCTGAATTAAAAGTATCTAGTATCAACTAGAAGTACCTGTATCAATGAAAGCTACAAATTCTTCTGTGTGGCCTCCTTTGATTACTTCTCTTTCTTGTACTGTAAAGCACATTTGGGATTGAAGTCCTTTTGATGGCAACATGCTGCGGAATCTGCTAAACTCAGTAAGCAGTCGAGCTGTGACAGCCCCTCTATCCCAACCTATTGCCATAATCTAGGACATCAGTGATATCATCTCACAGTCTGTGACATCACTCTGCGAATCACAAGACTAGTAAAGGTTGCTGTTGGTGTCACAGGTGGTATTTGTCATGTGAGTGCAATGTTCACACTCAATTTTAACTTGAAAATGCTGTTAAAATAACCCCTTGTACCTATGAATTTATTTGGATTTTTTCAACTGTACAGATCCTATCTTCTTCTTACTTCGATTTTCAAATTTTTATTGTCAGTAAAATAAAAATTACATATTTTATCCAATTCCTACATAATGCAATAAAGCAGCAATGAACACATTTTCTTTTACGTGCTAAAACCCACCTATCTCTGCTACTGAGCAGAAAAGGTTTCAGTAAATCACATGTAGGACATCTAATGTAGACACTGCAGAAACTCAATAGACTATACACTTCATACTCAGCACAAAAATTGTGCCCCTTCATTTCTGAAAAGAAGACTGAGCAGGGCAATGGTCTATTTTACATTCTGCTAACACCTAACTAATTTTATGAAACATATCCAGTAGCATTTATTATTTGAGCAATCACAAATATTTACAAAGAAAATATAGTCTTGAAAGCAACCTACACAACATTTTTTTTTCCTAGAATGTTGTTTGTTTTCATACCTGCTAATTGTTAAAATTCAGTAATCTGTAGTGATCTCACTTTCATTTGTGTAAATTAGTAGTCTTGCTGCACAAATTATGAAGGCTTTGCCATGCAAGTGTACTAGGCTAAGCTATTTAATTTAAAAGTCAGTGTGCTCCAGTCCAATTTTTTATTACTGTTATCTTTAGTTCTGTGAAGCCTTGGAACATTTCCCAGTCTGGATCTACAGAAAGTTTCCCAGGAAAATGTATAAAGAGCCTGTGTTCTGCTTTACTCTGCAGTGCCTATGTGCATTTGGTGAACTAGGTCTTTGAAGACCCAGCCCATGCATGGAGTCCAGTCAGGCTGAAAAATTTAGCAATTGAGATATTTTACAATCCAAAATCTCTTTTAAACAAAGGTGTGGTTTAGCAGGACTGGCTGCTTCTGACCTCTTTCAGCCTCTTATTATTGCAGCTGCTATGATGTAAGGCTGAGTATGGTAAAGCTAAAGTAGCTGAGGCTCAGGGAGAAATGCTGAGAACAGCTGTTTTACTGTAAACATTAACAAGGGTTTGACTTCATTTGCAAGCTGGGAGCATTCACAGTTTTTGCACAAATAATACTTCAGGAATTTGGTCTAGATGTTCACAGCACACACACAAAAATTATCCCTTCTATACATTACTGCAGCTTTGAAAGAAGCAAACTCTCTACAGAGAGATGCATTCCATTAAAATCAACAGGGAATTTTTCACATTAATACACAGCTTCACACAGACGATACAGACATACACACAGGGAAAGAAGCAATATTTATCTGCTTTAGCTATTTCTAAAGCTCCTATCACATTAGTATCTAAGTGCCAATTAGGTACCAAAAATACTCAGTTGTAGCAGACACTGATGTCTGCTGATTATTACAGAGCTACAAACAGAATTCTATCCAAGAGCGCTGAGAGGGATTTGAATGCTTTCCCCCTAGCTTGGTGCTGCAATTCATGGATGTTAGGGAACAAATTGCCTTCATTACATTCTCAAGGCTGCTTTATTCTGAAGCAAATGAAAATTCTCAGACAAAGTGACCTTTGCAGGGAGCAGGGGAGTTTCAGTGACATCACATGCATCTGCATATGCACACGCAGGGCCAGATCCTCCAGATACTGAAAGCTGTTTTTTTGCCACATTATCACTGCAATGGAGTCTGTGAGGCAGCTCAGCCAGCTACTTGCACATCAGCCAGTGCAGATATGACAAAGCCTCAGCTGGTTTGCAGCCGCTGCAGAGACTGCAATGGCTCTCCCTTCCCTGAGCCCCTGTGAAAGGCGTACAGTCTAGAAATGGCTGGGCCAAGCCTGTTTCTCATGGAAAAGTTACCAGAGTAGTTTATTTGGTATAGTGGTAGCTCCTGCAAAATTCAGTAGCTCTCCTGGTGTTACAGTTTACACAAGGGACCACACTGGCAGGGAGACAGCCCTGGGATGATGTAAGGATGGCTTAAAGCTGCATTTTCACCACCCTCTCTGAAGCCTGCCAAGAACTGCTTGGCCAAAGCTTGGAGCCTGGGCAACAGTCCCTACTTACAGACTCCTTCTAGAAATTCCCCATATTAAATATAAAGCTGTATAAATCTTCACTATCTTCTTCATTTGCTACTATTATGGTTCACAGCTAAGTAGCATAAACTCTGCTGAGCCCGTTGATAAAAGACCAAGGCAAACTTGGAATCCAGAAAGGCTTGTTAAAATTCATCACTTCATCATAAAGTTGTGCCCATGCTGTTGGATATGGAAACCTTCAAATGAGAAATAAAATTACCAATTGGACATGTGATCTTTTTAATGTTCCCAGGACATATCCCACAAATCTAGAAGTATTAAATTTAGTATATCTCTAAAATTCAAAGCTAGTTAACTATATTATGTTCTTAGACTGTGTTTATGCAGGATAAGGGGAGGTTTTTTGTGTCTGTTCTGTTTTATAGTGTTAATGTCTTGTGCAGTGAAATAGCTACTGTCTCCTCCTCCAGAGTGGCTGTGTTTCTTCAGATCATTATTTGTTTTCATATTTTGTGATGAAACAACATAAAACTCTGTCTACCTGGTACAGCTGCAAATAATGCTTCTCTTGCATCCCTGTATATAGTGGAAAAAAAAAATTTTCTGGGTGCCATTTCTCCCTGACCCCAGGTATATTTAAATCTCCAATTAGAGTTTCACCATCCATGTGTGACAATGGAGGCTTTGAAAGGCACCTGGAAACATATCTCTCTTTTTTTCTTCCTTCTGTCCTTCCCTCTGACAGGATTTCAGACCTCTGGAATCACATCTGTTGTGAGTTACCTTTCTCTAGTCATACTTTTTGTACAAATGTTCAAAAAAATACTCAGTTGTTTGCCTAGATCTTGTAACCAAAACAAGGCCCCAGCCTGTCTTCCTCCACTGCCCATTCCTATAATTTCTTCTCAAGCTGAATGCTGAATGGGGATAAAGCCAGCATACTATTATGTTTGGAACCAGGTTCAATCCAGGAAAATGATACAAATGAACCTGGGAAATATGCTGCAGCTTGAGAAAGTAATAAAGCATGTTAGAGTGCTCATAAGTAACTGGAGATGGAGGAGTTGCTTCCAGAACAGGGACTGGAAAGGACATACTGGCACCTGTGTAATTTGTGAGCCACTGAAGTCAAATTCTTTCCTCTGTGTCTTGGCAAGCGCAGTGATCAGATGAGACACTGTGGGCTGGCCAAAAGAGAGAATGCTCTGGCTACAGAAAACTTTTCTAAAGCAAATTTTTCCTGTGCTGGTAGCTCTTCTCACCACCTCAAAAATGCTTCCTGAAGCACCAGCCCAAGCTCACTTTCTGCAACTCAATGAAACACCTGTCACCACCATTAGAAACATACAAACAAAGTGTGATGAGGCACCTTACAGCACTGGGCAATCAAAGAATAACCCTGCTCAAGGCTGGCAGCACACATTCAGGCTGCTTTATCAAGGCACAGGGATTCTGAAGGGAACTGAATGCTCTTTGCCAAAGCTTCCTGAGAAAACTAGGTCCAAAGGTTTTGGTGTTATATTGGAATTCCTATTAAACACCCCTGTAAGTTGAAATGTTTGGTCTTGTTGTCTGTTCCCATTTACTAATCTCACCTGGAACCCTTTTTGCCTACAAATGTGCCAGACACACACAGCTGTCCACCAGAAAGCAGATGAAACCAACAAATTGGGTAACTCACAAAACTAGCCCACACTGTTTTTCCTCTGTTAAAAACAGGACTGTCAAGGTATTTAGAGACCTGAGAGAGGTTGACCTATACACACACAATTCAATGCTGTTGATTCACAATCCACATTATAAATACTTTTTAAAAATTTCACCCATTCTTTGATTCATCAGAAATAAAACCTCATTTCTTAAATAAGTGTATTTGAAAATCAGTTTGCCACTTCTTGCCCTCACTGCTGTCCTGCAACTCATATGTCACCACCATAGCCCATTTCCAAATGTTCTTCATGCCAGTGAGACACCTCTGGTCATGAAGAACCGCACATATGTCCCTTCCTAGTGCTCCCCTTCAGAATGCCAAACCTCAGGTTTAAGGAAATCACTGCAAAACTGTAGAAGTTTAGGTCAGAAACTGAACCCCCAAAAAGCCAATCATATTGCTCACATTGCTTACATGAATGTTCTCGTTAAAAAAAGGAGGGTGAGGAATGGGTGGAGCAGGGAAAGATTCCTGTGATTTTCCTCAGACATTTTTCAAAGTCAGTTTTCCTCCAAATATAATCCAAAACTTCATTTGTAAGGGTGTGTATTTATTCCAATCCAGGCAGTGTCTGGGGGAAATACATAAAACCAAACTGTATTACAAACGTTTTTGATTAGAAAAACAACTCCAATCTTGCTTGTTATCTGAAAACAGGCATAGTCAAGCTTCTGTAATGGGAAAATGGCTGCATTCTGTAACAGGTCAAAACCAAAATGTACCCAATGAAAGGTAGTCTGACTTGATTTTTGAAGCTTTTTATTTTAAACCTATCCAGAAGAGCCAAAGGAATAATGGAGCACTTGTAAGAAGGAATACAAAAGAACCATCAGTGCCAAATACACTGGGAAGAGAAATATCATGGAGACTGTGAATCTCTGAAACAGACTTCTGACGTGATAGCCTGAGGATCAGGTCCAATATGAGAATTAGTTACACAGAACTTAACCCCACAGTGCCAAAGTGAAAGGTACTGGGTTCCCAGAGGGGAGTTCAGAACCTCTTGTACTGTGTCTAGATTTCCTATATAGAGCATGGGAAAAATCAGGCACCTCTGAGTACAGTATTCAAAACATCTGTTTCTGCATTTTATCCAGTGACTATTTATATGAAATATTTAAGAAGCAGGCCAGGAAGAGAATCTGAGGCTTTATCTGTCAGATGGGTGCCTTAACCAGAACAGTCATGCTTTCTCTTACACTTTCTCTACTCCCCGTGACCCCCCCCTTCTCTTTCTCTGGACCAATGAACTTAAATTATTTTCTGCAGCATGGCACAGTTTCAATAGGAAGGGTGGAGACTGCCTGCCTCCAAAACAGCCTGCAATCTGGCGGTCAGGCTGCTCTCCTGGGACATGTGAGTCGGAGTCTCCTCACGCACAGAACATTCCTGTGCTCAGAGACAGGAAACAGTGAGGGTGCACTTGAGAACTCACCTTTTTTTTTTTTTTTGTAAGCTGTAGCTGCTATGATACAGATAATAAAAGGAAATACTTAACAATAACCATGAGAATTAACAACACTTATAAACATCTTTAATCTTTGAGATTCCAAAACAAACAATGGACTATGCTGAAGCAACTTTGCCCTTTGGACTTAGCAGAAGCACCCAAGAATGCAGAAACAGGCTTTGCTGTACTTAAAATGTTGTAACACATGTGTTTTTGTGAGCTAGATCAACTCTATAGGCTGAGTCAGAAGAAATTTCTGCTTGCACAGTATCCTTTTCTATCCACTCTGTGAAGACTTGCTAATAACATTTCAGCTTTTACCTTCTTCAGTTCCTTCTGGTCTCCTTGAGCAAAACTACAGCAGTTGTATTTAAGCACTGTGCAGGATCTCAGAGGGGTCTTACCCACAGGTATGTACATTTGAATCACATGGCTTCCTATGAGTTTATCATCTCCTGGGGCATCACGCAAGCAACAGAGCTCAAGACATAAAGAAAGCTACTTCAACTTGTTACTGGAAGTTCAGGAATGAGCTTAAATGAAGCAGAAAATCAAGCATGTTGGATTTTGTCCCAGACAGTAAGAATTAATAACCTGACTTCTATCAGCATACCATGGGATCTACTGTAGCTACAGCTATGGCCAGTTGACTACCAGGTTGTTGGTTTCACATGGATTTGACAGTTTTGCAGGATGATCCACTTTGAATCTACTTTAATTCCTACTCTATTTAAACAAAAGAAAAAGAGGAGGAATTTCTCAGTCTGCACAGCACAGCTCCTGCTGGCAAAACTCCACAGAGCTCATAGAACTGTAGGAAGGGAACTTTCCAGAAAATGGATAGCTCTTTCCAGCCAAAGCAACACTTGCTGTTCAGATAATGACAGCCAGTCAGTCCCAGGCTGTCTCTGTGCTGCAACCAGCCAGGAGTCTTAGCAGTGCAGGTCCTATTTCGAGGGCTACTCCATCATCCGTCCAGCTCCTGCACTTACATGAGATGCAGCTGTGATGGCCCCTTGTGGTGCCTTCACTTGAGTCAGCCTTTCTGTGCCAATTGCTGTGCATTATCAGACCTTGTATACCGAAGAACATGAGCCAAACCTATCTCAGTTTCTAGTTTTTTGACTCAGGAAGTTTATGTAATGCAGGAAGTTATGGTTTCCCAAGTCCTTTCCATAAATAGTGTCTTTGGTGATCATTTTGCTCCTCTATGACTCAGTCGAATCACAGGCAGTTAGACTGCCCGTAAATAACTTCATGTCTGTATTTAAATGTTTTGCTGAACATGGGCCTAAGTAAGATGCATTCAAAGAAGAAAATATTAATAAAATTGTGGATTGGGTAACTTTGCGCATAACTAAAACAAATAAGAGCTAGTGATATTTTTCTAATAGCTTCAACAACATTCTACACCAATTCCTTCTTTTTCCTACTTAAATGTAGAGTATTTAAGACTTGTGAAATATGTGCTTTTAGTTTAGAGTTTGCTGTAATTTTAGCTTTCGTATTTTTTTGCCATACAAACATATGTGGTTTTCAGTGTTATGCATTCAGGATGATCAGTTTTGGCCATGATAAAGGAGGACTTCCTTTAAAAGACCTCCTTTATAGACAGAAAATCTGTAGCACATGATAGGAGAGAAAAACGAATGTCACCTATTCTGTATCAGCCAAGATTACATCCTAAAACCTTAGCATGTATTCTTTTTTCCCAATTCACACAAATTCCTACTGCTATATCTTATTATGGCTTTAAATATTTTGAATAATGTAGACGTTGAATACCACACAGTTTGTCTCTCACAAGCAAACACACAGAGACACATATACGCAGTAATATATTCTCACCACTTGTAATTTGAGCCTTTATCATAACAATGGCTACACTGGGAAAACACATATTCTCATTGCATCTTTGTTAGACATGTCATTTTATATACCTGGGCACGTGACGTGGGCTGCACACACTATTCCAGTCTGAGGACCTTTTGAGAAGGCAAGACGTGCCCCCACTTTCTGAGCATACATTGAATAAGCAGATAAGAGCAAAAGCACAAGAGCTGTGCTCTGGCTCTGCCTCCCACTAGCACCAGTCCCTGCAGCATGTGCTCCACTCTCACTCATTTGTGTCACATAGCCTGTGTGTATGCAAACAGGACTTCAGCCAGCACTGTCCATCATCTTCTGCTTTGCAATTTTGATACATACACATGGTGCCTCTTGCTGCAACTTCTGCTTCTGCTGCTATCGGTTTGTATGGCATCAGAGTTTGAGGAACTAACTCGTACACAGTAGGATGGGACACAAGGGCTCTCAATGACTAGAGTTTGGAGCTGTAGGACTCTCCCTCACCCTAGACAAAGGGAAACTGTTCAGAACAGAACACCTCTGCTACTTATCATCTAGCGTACTCCTATAGCAGAGCCTATCAAATACACATCTCTCCAGCAAATGGAGGATGGGAGAAGGTAAGAAAGCAGTGGAAGACTGCTTCACATTCTACAGAGAGAGGATGGACAGTGACTTCACCACTTTAGATAAGGAGTCACTCTGTGCAAACTATTGGAGCCTGCCCAGCACGATGATGGGCTTTATCCTTATCTCCATAAGCACAGAGATCTGTTCACAAAGCCCGGACATTCCTAACTCCTGCAACCAGCTTTGCAGTGGCAGAAAAATTGTCAGCTGGTCAGCTCAAATGTGCTCAGGCCCACCATACCCAGGTGTTGCCCTGAGATCTGTTGTGGTTTGACACTGGCCAAACATCAGGCACCCATGAAAGCTTCTCACTCACCCTCCCCCATTACAGCTGGACAGAGGAGAGAAGAATTTAACAAAGGGTTCATGAGTGGAGATAAGGACCAGGACAAAACACTCCAAGGGCAAAACAGGCTAAACCTAGAGAGACAAAGTGAGTTTATTACTAACAAAACCAGAGGAGAATACTGAGAAGTAAAACAAGCCCTTAAAAACCTTTTCTTCCTGCAACTCCTCCCTGCTTCCCACTGACAGTGCAAGGGACACAGGGGGTGAGGGTCTTGGTCACTTTGTCACCCAAGGTTTGCTTCCACCGCTCAGGAGAGAAGTCTTTCTCCTGTGAGACTGTGTGGTCCGTCCTACGGGAGACAGCTCTCTGTGAACTTTTCAGACATGGGCCCAATCTCATGAGCAGCAGCTCTCCCAAAACTGCTGCAACCTGAGTCCCTCCCATGGGCAGGCAGTCCTCCCAAAGCTGCTGTGGCCTGGGTCACTCTTCCATGGGGTGCAGTCTTCAAAAGGCAGGCTGCTCCAGCCTGGAAGCAAGGGCCCTCTCTCTCCACCGGGTCTCCCACTAGATCACAGCCTCCTCCAGGCATCCACCCACTCCAGCATGGGCACCTCCCCCCACGGGCTGCGTGTGGATCTCTGCATCCCCAGTGGACCCATGGGCTGCAGGGGCACAGCTGCTTCACCATGGTCTTCACCACGGCCTGCAGGGGAATCTTGGCTCCTGAGCCTGGAGCACCTCCTCCCCCTCCTTTACTGACTTTGGTGCCTCCATGCCGTTTCCCTCACCTATTCTCACCTCCTCCTCTTGTCTGGATGGAATTAAAACTGCTCCACTACTTTTGTTTTGATTTCTTCTTAAATATATAATCACAAAGGCGTTACCATCATCTCTAAGTGACCCAGCCTTGGTCAGCAGTATGTCCACCAGGGATTGGCTGTACCAGTCATGGCAGAAGCTTCTAGCAGCTTCTCACAGAAGCCACCTCTGTGGCCCACCCCCTGCTACCAAAAGCCAGGCCGTGCAAAACCAACACAAGACCATAAGACAGTTACCCAGAAAGTATGCTCAGAGGGAAAAAGCCCAAGGGATTAGCTAATTGTACCTGGTAGAGAGAGCCTTCAACAAAGTTATTCAGAAAAGATTTCACTTCCTGACTTATAGAGCCTTGCTGAGTACAAGGAAGAATACAAGGACATCCTGACACAATGTAAGCACTGAACATGAGATTCCTGTATTTTCTGCATTAGGATATTGATTACAGTTTGATCAGTGCTATCTATCTTGTGCTCTCCTGGTCATGCTGTCCTACCACACAGGGAGGCAAACATGAGTATTTCATCAAGCAGTAAACTCCTGACGGGTAGAGAATAAATGAGCTTTCGATCAACTCATCAAGGTTACCATGTCCTCCAAAACTTCTACACTGGGGCCCATGAGAGCCTTTCCATTCAGAATGGATGCTGCAAATAGAGTCCTACCTAGCAACATCTTAAAAGCACCAGGCCAGGCAGTCTAGCTTCCTAATGGGGAGACAAGTCAGAATTAATTTTGTAACAGAACTCACAGCATGCTCAGAAAATGCAAATATGTGAGTAAATGGCCACCACCAGTGGTCATTTCTCTTCCCCATTTCTTATAGCCACTATTTTCACTCCTTGATTTCCCTCATGACCCAGTCCTTCAGCCTCTCATGAGTGATGTCTTATTCCCCAGGAATGTCCATGGGCTCCAGCCCCTAAAAGGAAGCCAAAAGCTAATTAGCGTGATTTTCCAGTGACTGTGTTTATGGCCATTTGGTGGGAGCTCTTTCCTACTATACTAGAAAGTCTTTTCTCCTGCCAATGCAGTGTCCCTCTGGGCACTGTAGGGAGCTTCTCCCTCTACACAAGATGCCTATTTTGGCACAAACACAAAGCCCAGGAAGGTGAGGGGAACATAACATAAAGAAAGTGCCAGCACCTAAAAATTCTGAAAAACGTAAGAGGCCACATTATTGTAGGGCAGTATTCATTTTACAATTACCTCATTACTCTGCAAAAAAGCCCAAAGAGAGCAATAAACTATTCAACCTCAGCAAACAAATAATTGAGGATTTGGGCACTAATAAGAATATAGCAGAAGGTTTGGGAGGGAGTCATGTAAAGCCTTATTAACATGACAAAAAGGGACAGAAATACCTTTACATTTTGCTATCTCTCCTCCCATCAATTCCTGCTTCTCACTGCCCACAAGCACGACACCAAGTTTTGCAAGGAAGCATCTGGACTTGCAAGGCCAGGCCGCTTGTCAGGATATCTCTGGAGACTTGAAACTTGATACTGTCTAGCACAGGTTGAAACTTTACTGTTTGCCTGTAAATCAAAGCAAGTTTTTCCTACCCCAAGATCAATTAGCTTCCCCTTTAGTAGAAAACCTTGGCATAAATTAAGCTTGTATTTTGTAAAGATGGGTGAGGGATGAGGAGATCAACATGAAACAGGGGTTGATGGTATACAGATACACACAAAATAGAATAGGGCATCTCTAATTTTAGCATAGTCTTGTAAACTATGCTCTTGCCTGAGTCAGGTAAACTATAATGTCCCAGGTGAAGCCTAGTATTTCTCAAAAATACCATTAAATGTCCAGATCTTCCTTTTCAAACAACTATCACATTAACTGGCAGATCATCCATTTCTGATGTAGTAGTCCAGTGTTGATACAGCTAGAAAATTAATTATACTTCTAATTAGTGGGGATATATGGTAACTGTATTAAATTATAACTTCTGATCTAAGACAGAACACAAGTTAGTATTTTGTTCAAAATTTCGAACTTTTGAAAATCACACCTAATATGGGTAATAATACTGTATACTGCAACAGAGATTCCAATTAGCTTTTTATATAAAAAAGGAGCTGCCACAATATCTATTTTTAAAATTCAGTTATTTTAATGTCTTTGAATAAATTGACAATAAAACACTTAATGATCAACAGCACTACATAAATGCTAGTGAACTACAGAAGACAGAGACTGATAGAAATAGCAAGATAAAATTATTCCATTTTACACTTGCCATATGTGGGTTTGTTTCCAGCCAACTACCAAAATAAGTAAATTGTTTTGTTATGAGACTATGCTTCATGCAAAGGTCTTCAGAAATGTCACAGTTTATAGTGACTAAAAATGCTGAAAGAAGATGATCAAGATAAATTTTTCTATTTTTAACTCCCTTGCTAACAAAATCTATTATACTGAATCCAAAACCCCTTTAAAATATTATTTTGCAACAATTAGTCTGCTTAGTTTGTTTATTGATTTCCCTAAGTACTGGCAGTGAAACAAAGCTGATCTCTGTTGCGGTTGTTTTTAATCAGTTGTGCTTTCTGAGCCCCGAGTATCGATGTACATGCATCCTCCCTATTACAGTCTCAGATCTTACTGGGAAAGTTTTGCATTTGTCAAGATCTGGTTAAACAGAGTGTTAGTTACCTAACACTTGATATTATGAGGCCTTGGTTTAGTTGCTTGTAACTGCCAAAGTAGTAGTCTGAATTTAAATTTTCTGTGCCATTGTACCTCAGACTGATACATTTTACAATGTCAGCATAGATACCTCTGTCTTTTCTGATTAATAGCTTACAGACAATGATATTGTTTTGTCAATACTGAAAAAATCTTACACTTACTTGCAGAAGGTTCAGTACCCTGACACTTCAGAACTGCACACCAAATGCTACAGTAGCCCTGGTAGAGAGAATTTTTTTATATTTCCTAGGTAATTTGTGCTGGTAAGATGGAAAATAACCTAATATAATAGAGCCTACAATGGCTAGCTGTGTATACTCAGTACATATTAGAGATTAGCACATAAATTTGCTGATCATTTCATCCATACTGAGCACATCCTACTAAAGGCTGAACTGGGCTGATGGGGAGTTCCTTTCCAAATACAGGAGACAGATTTTAGAGAGTTAGAGCAGAGGGTCTGTAGCCATTAGGCACTTAACAGTACCAAGGCATGGCTTCCCAAGTTCCATCATTTCTTAGGTGTCAGCAAATAGTCATGAAATCCCTTTGCAAAGTGGTTGTCTCATTTTGCCTTTAGAGGTTGGTTGTAGTAAAGCATAGCTGCCTGTTGTTAAGGTCAGTTAGCTCAAATGGTAAAGGTCTGCACAAGCATACCTAAGTTCCAGCTCTGTTAATGATCCATATGAAATTTATTCCATCATGTGGTTCCGCATGATGGAATTAACATAGGAGATTACACATAAAGAGATTTTGTTAAAAGATTATTATGACTACAAAGTCAAACACTTAAAAATTTAAATACTAAAATTCACATTTCCATGAAATCTTAATTCATTCTTTTCCTGTTGTTCACATAGAGCACAAGATGAGCAACAGGTCAAAGTTGTGGGTACAATCAGGCTCCAGGAAATCAGCTGCATTATTTACCTTGTACTTGGCAGATGATGCTTACTTAATTGTTGCGCTGAAGAGGACTATGCAGCTTAAAAATAAGGACAATTATATCAATTTTTTACCAGCCATTCATGTACCATGCAAATATTTTGAAAAATTAAACCTAGTTTCATGAGTGATGCAAATCTTATCATCATCAAAAGTGCTTCATGATGCGTGAATTTAGGGCTTTTCTTTGCCTGTGTTTATCTCAAAGAGATAGAAAAGAGATAGAAAATTACTTCATGTTTCTAGGAGTGTGGGACTGGTACACCCTGCTCAAGACTCCTGATAACATGGTTAGCATACCTAGCACCATTTTATGAGCAAAGTCTCTCTCTGTGACAGAGTGAGTTGGGTATGAGTTCCTTTTCCCCTCATTATCAGGGCCTGAAGTTCCTGTGAGTCCAGTACACAAAGCAAAGAGATTTCTTCTCCCCCTCCTTGCCAGTACCAAGATTCCTGGGCACCTGGCTGATTACTTCCCTCCTTACTGGCCTGGAAAGTGCCAGGTCCCAGACATTATCACAGGACAGGGAAGCCTAACAGCACACAGAGCATTGTCTACAAAATCAAGCAGCTGTAAGTCCTAAGTGGAGAACTTGGAGAAGAAATGCTGATAGAGAGTGAGACCTGTGACCCTCCCGTGGCCAGGGATATCTCCACAGTCATTTGCTGCCTCTGAGGATTAAGTGACTTGGATTCTTTATACGATCCTTGAGTCTAGGTTATAATGGTTATATTGACACTGGAAAATGTGTATTGAGATCTAGTCTGATCTGCAGAGGTCTTGGTGACTAGAAACCATAAGTTAAGCTAGGGTCTAGGTGACCTGAAATAACAAATTTTATTATAAATTCTCTGTTAAGCTACTTATAAGTTGTACTACATTGATTCTGCTAGTAGAAATCCTGTGCAATTCTAATAACAAATTCTGTGCTATACTATAGCCATAATATCATATTGAAAAATGTTTCAATTGTAACTACAGTTTAGTGCTGTCATCACTAAAGGGTCTCTAAAAGAATCACTGCCAAGGGTCTCTAAAAGAATCTGTCTGTCCCTTTAGTGTGTTACAGGGTTTTAGTCCCATCAAAATGAGTAATAGATTATAATTATTGTGCTGTGTAAGCAATCAGCTTCATCTCAACAGAACAGAAACTGGACTGTGAAATAAACTGAAAATTAACAGTAGAAAAAAGTGTAGATGCTAGGTTATACATACACTGCCTATACAGCAGCTTAAACCCTGAAAATTTTAGCTCTAACATGTAGTGACTTGGGCTTCATTTCCAGCATTCTTGGTGTCACTTGTCCTTGATGGAATTATAGCTTTCACTTGCAGTGGTGATTATTGATTTTCCATAAGTCTGCGTGCAAATAATTAAATGGATAATTCTGGCTTACACATGATTGATGAACATTAAAATCCAGTGCCTCCCGAAGCTTGGAAATGTTTCTCTCCTAGTGAACCCACAATTGATCCTGAATTGGTCATCTGAAGTTTGACTCCATAATTTCTTTAATGTTGTTTTCATCTTACTATTGAACTGACTAGCTGTTCAGATTATCACAGTAAGTTTTCCAAAATCAAAATCTGGGTTCTTCTTCTGATAAAATAGGCACTCTTTGAAATAACCCACTGTCTTCTAACAAAAAAAAAAAGTACATATTGAAACAACTCATTTTATTTGCCTGCCCCTCAAGGATTAGGTACCTTAGCTTTCTGTACTGTGCCAGCAGAAAATTAAATGCCCCAACCAGAATCTCAAAAAGGATTAGTGGTGAGCTGCACAACAATGCATAATGGGAGTGAAATGTGAAATGCTCTTGAACCCAGGGCTTGCATCTTAAAGGTGAGAAGTCAGAGTACCAGGTTAGTGAGTCCTGCCCCTTCTTGTCTGCCATTTTTCTGGAAACATAAATCTTGTGCTCCTTTCAGCACAAAGGTTTAGAGCCAACAGGAAGAAAAGCACTGTCCCTACCACAACCAGTTAGTTAACTGTTAGGGTAGGTTCTCAGGGAGGAAGATGGCATAATTGAACTTTCTTAAGCAAACCACTGGCTTAGAGGGTAAGACAAGAGCTCTAGCACAAGGTAAGGTAACTACCATATAAAAGGTGGTTACACTGTACAATCTCATTCGAAGAAGAAATTAGTTATGATGCCTTTCGTAGTTTTCAGTCCTGAAACTCTTGTATAGTACAAAAATCCATTGTTAAACAGCTGCAATATTCCTACCCAGAAGTGGCAGTATTTTAGCCACGAATAAGCAGCCACCTGGGATATTCATAACCGGAAAAAGGGGAGAGGATCTGATTATTTATGAAATATTTTTCTATCACCAGGATGAATGACAACAGCCAAAGGTAGTATTTTTTTCCCCATCATTTCCTATGCTGCCTAAAAAAACCCAGGTAAATCATAACAATACCTTTCCATAACTTCCTTGTTCTTTCCCCTATGCGTAAATGCAGAGATACACAATGGGCTTAGCCTTGCTATCTTGATAGGAAACCATCTCCCCAACAAGAAAACATGAAAATTATCAACAGAGTGGATTTTTACTCGGTGCTGCGATGATTTTCATATTAAAGTCACAAGCTCTCCATTAGAAGGGTCCATAATAAACTCAACAGGTAATTTGTATTTGAAGTTTGGCTTCTTCCCTTGTGACCATCTTCAAGAGACACTTGCTTTTAAATTAAGCAGAGGAATGACTGGCAGCTAATACAGAACCAGATACATTCTCTTACTTGATATTACCAGATACTTTATACCATTTTTTTAATATCTGAAAATGCAGTGATTTTTTTCTTTCACTTTTTTTTCCTTTTCACTTGCATTCTCTTTTCTACGAGCCATAATAATCAGAGGAGTGGATTGAGAGCTGTCGCATAGAGACAGCCTCCCTCAGTACCTGCCCTGCATACCAATTAAGTGCTTCCAGTCTGCAGGCTGGGACATGGATTCAGTCTTACAAGTCAGCCCAAGGCTGAAAACGAAAATGAAAAGCTATAAACCTCACTCAGCAGAATGGGAAGCATAAGGTTGCTGGGATGTTGTATTGTGCAAGTTACATTCATGAATACAGTGAAAAGGACTAAAAGAATCTGCTGTGATAAAAAATGCAATGGATCGGGGAGATTTCTTAGGAGAGCTGGGTGTGAATTCCAGCTACTGATATGCTTTCATTTAATCTGCAGTATCTGCCATCTCATTGTTCACTCCCCCTTTTTAAAGTAACTGCTCAATATATTACATGCAATAGGAGTAGTTAGTATCGTACCTTGTGGCTCCCCACTATTAACCTTTTGTCATGTGGAAAATCTAACAGTTCTGCATTTTAATCTGCATCTAATTCATACAAGTATTACCTCAGATCTGTGATTTTAATAGCCTTAATAACTTAGTCTGAAGCTTTGCCTGTGAGATTCACGATTAGTGAAGGTATAACTCCTTTGCTCTATAGTATCCCTTCCTACTCTGAACTAGCAGACATCCAATGGGAAGACTGAAAACATCAGGCAGCCAGGAGTTCCCTGTGCAATTTCTGGGCAAAGAAGCGCGGACAAAGCAAAGTTAAAGCTGATTGTTGAGCTGAGTGGAGAATGCAACCAGGGAGAAGTAAGGCACTGTTCTCAAATACTGGTTCTTCTCATAACTTGGTTATGGAAGACTGAGTTTGCTTCCTTGTTCAGAATCTTAGAAGGAGTGAGAGATTTTGGTTCTTTACATTTTGTTTCAGTTGCGTCTGTCTCTTGCACCTGGAAAATAAGCCCTAGCTTCTCTATTTTGCAAGCTGAAGCAGCTTAGGGTTCAAGTATTCTCTTGAAGTAAAAGAAAATGACATTTTTTCCTTCCAGCAATAAATGTGGAAGAGTTCTGTTAATGTGCATGTTTACCACACATCCAGAAGACATATATCTCATTTGATGAGCTGTTGGCAAACCAGAGCTATGGTAGAAATGTCCTCCCACCTTTGCAGTGGAAAGATGCTGTGGATGTCACAATTTCTAGGGGCTCTTCTGGGCACAAATCTGGTAAGTGAACTGCCCTGGAATGAGAGATACCATCTGGATAAGCCTATTCTGATGATGTTTGATTCCTAAAGCCCAGGATTGGATGTCGTCAATTTTTTTTTCTTTAAAGTGAAAAACTGTGAGAATGAACACGCTTTACCATGAAACTGATGCTGTAAGATCTGTAAGATCTTCCTGGTGCACAAAGGAGCACTGTAACCTGGCTGACAGAAATGGAAGTTGGTTAATGTAAATGGTAGGCCATAGCATACTGATTGCAAAGTTTTCTCTATGTTGGCATTTTTCTCCTGAGAAACATGGAAGTTTAAAAACAGTTCATTATCCTTTAAAGCAGGGGAAGTATGCAGAGCCATACCCCCTTGGCTTATTGGAGAGCTTCTCGGGCTGCTCAAAACCAAAAGAGAAGCATATCAAGAGATGGAAAAGAAAAAACCCATTGAGAACTACAAAAGCATTTCCAGCATGTGCAGAGGTGCTGTCAGAAAAGTAGAACCTTCGCTCAAATTGAAATTGCCCAGAAATGTCAAAAAATACAAGAAAGTGTTCTTCAGGTATGTA
>VYZP01022808.1:0-38700 GCA_013400635.1 Hypocryptadius cinnamomeus
TGCAGATAAAGATCTAGCTGGGAAAACAGAAAGAATTACAGAAGACAGAAAGAAAACAGAAGAACTACAGAATGATTTGTTCTAGAATATTGGCCTGTTTATGGGTAAAACTGATCTCCTTGATCTCTTGGACTGAAATGGGATGGAAGCACATTTTTTTTGCCTGAGAGCTGGCTCTGGCTTCCTTGTGGAAACCCCATCCATAGAGTAGTCTCACAAGATGATTTTATTTCCATCTTGGCCTTGGTACAGGGCTTTAGGTGCCTATTCTTCTGGCTCTCTGGTGTGTTATCAGCATGGCTGAGTGTGTCTGGTGGCCACTGATGTCCCAAGCCTCTGGAAGGACACCCTGAGACAGCCTGGCGGGGCAGGATGGAGTCACTGATAGCAGGGTGAAGGAAGTTTCCATGTCAGATCTTCCTCCAGCCCTTCAGGGCAAGGAGTGTCACATCAGGAGCCTGGACAGGACTCTCTTCCCTCTCCTCTCTTGTCTTGCCACACAGGGTTTTGGGTTACTGCCTCTGGGAGGGGAGAACCAGTTCTGCAGGTCACGGTGGGGCAGCAGCAGGGGAGAGTGAGCCTGGACTCCTGTGGCAATAAATACCCATCTGTGTCCTCTGTGTGACTTGCATGTCATGAAACACCTCAACCTTCCACCCGGAAAGAAATTTTTACAGACATAATTGGCTTTAATAACAGCTTGCAGAAACACTCTACTTTCTCCTGGGAATCCCACGCACCGGGCAAACATCTGACCTACAAACCCCAGCCCTGAACACAGAGGTGTCACTGTCACTCAGAGATGGATTATCCCAGCAGAAAGTTCCTGCCCAAATATTAGCTCATCCTAGAAGTCAGAGGAAGGTCGAGGGGTGGAGTCCTGCAGTGCAGGCACTGGGAATGTGTTCAGGGTGCCAGGCTGTGCTTTCAGGTGCCTGCTGCCTTTGCTGTAGGGGGAACCAGGCTTTGGAGGGACAGGGGCAGACAGCACAGCCCAGGGTCCTGCAGACCTTGGAAACCTCCTGGCAGAGTCAGGGCAGGATGTGTCAGCACAGCCTCCCCCTGTGCCCATGCCCATCTGAGCTGGGAGCAATTGCAGCAGCCCAGGCACTTGGGTTGAGAGAGAGGAAGGAGTGGGCAGCACAGCAGCCAAGCTGAGGAATCCTGTACAGCTCAAGGGTCCTTCCTCTGATTCTGAGCCTGTGGATTCTGCTGGACCATGGCTTCCCTCAAGGAGAAGAGGGTTCTGGGCAGTTTGCTGCCTTCTGTGGCAAACCCCATCCCTTGTGAGCTGGTTTCTCCCTGTTGGGTGTGCAGACAGTGCCCTGGCCCCTGATAAGGGATCATTGCTGAGAGTTATAAATAGCTATCAGACACACTGGGCCTGTGTTACTCACAGCAAATGTGTCAGCCAAAGTTCTTCCAGCAGGAAACTGCATTTCCCACCCTTTGTCTGTCTCACACTCTCCTCCCTTCCTAGAGGTGTCTGAGGTATTAACTCCTCTGTCTCCAAGCTGCTTTCCTCTCCAGTTCCCGCTCCCTGTCCTTTCTCCAGCATGGCAAGGAGTCAGTGAGATGCAGACACTCACTTTAGTGGGGACATTGATCACTGGGACCCTCTGCTGTCCTCACACCATGGTTTGGGAAGTGCATTCTGGCAGGACGGGGCTGTGCCTGACCAGAGCTGCCCTTGTGACAATAATCAGTGTCATTTAAGCAACAAAGAAGCTACAGTCAGGTCATAGCACTGAGTCAGAGTGGACAGAAGGGAATAAGGGATGGAAAGTCACAGCACTGAGTTGCTCAGGACAAACTGCCCAGGTCTGGGGAACAGACCTAGCAGAGGCAGCAGTGAATCCACCGAGGCCAGGGCAGTGCTGTGTCCTTTGCCACAGCCCATGGGAATCTCAGCTGGGAGACAAAATTGAGGTTAGGCCATCTTTAGGTAGCAGTGAAAAGGCTGGAAGGGTAATGATGCTGTTCCCAAAGAGACAGCTGAGATTACAGAGAAATTAATGTTACACAATTGTCCTTTATAGAGACCCAGGGGCAGGTGAAAGGGAGGGCAGGGTTGTTTTTCCCTGAAGTATCTATACTAGCTGTTCTCAGAAGTTACTGAGCAGAAGACTCAATGACACAAGTTCCTAATATAGCAAGTTGTATGATCATGGGCTATGTTTTTAAAAATTTGAGTCACCCATTTGTCCACTACTAATGGTAAAGGTCTTTACTCTGTGGAAACTCTTCCTACTGGAGCTTGAACTGACTCAAGGGAACATTTATTTTGGGAGACTGTCCTTTAAAAAGAAAACAGGGTGAAAAAAAAACCCCAACTCTGAGCACTATTCACGTTTATTCACGTCTTGAGTGAACTGCTTCCTGTGCAGACAGAGTAACACAGAAACCAGGCAACACCCAACCCAGAAGCACTGTGTCCTGGTGAGGAGAGCTCTGGCCTGCAATCCAAGAGGCTGTGGCTCAGATCCCAACTCTGCCCTGGCCTTTTGCTGCCATTCAGTGAGTCAATTCATTGCCGTGCCTCAGTTTCCCTGCTCTGCACAGGCAATGCTACACACAAGTTAGGGGTCTGCTCCTGAACACTGCTAAGAAGTGTTAAATATCACCTCTGGAGGGCTTGCCTAATTCAGCCTCATCCCATCCCTTTCCTGATGTGTTTACTGCACTTCATTCCCTCTGAAGGACCCTGTACTTCAAACAATTTTCCTCAGAATAAAAGGGGGAGAAAAGTAAACTAATAAGTAAACAAACCACAGCTCCATCAGCCAGGAAGAAAATAACAAAAAAAAATGCAGACAAAGAGACTTATTTGGCTAGGTGACATCCTGCCCAGCAAATTCCTAATGGCCCAAGATGCATCTTGTGAAGGGAACAGTTCTGTGTGCTCAGTCTGGGGAGCAGGGGAGGTGGAAACCACACAGGAATTAACTCCTGCAGCCGGGGGAAGGACAAGGGGGACCCCAACAAGGTCACATCAGAGGGCAGCCCCCCCTTTTTGAGGGCAGCAGGGTGGGGCTGGCCCTGGTGTCTGTCTGTCTGTCTGTCTGTCTGTGGCACCCCGAGGTGTGTGGTTTCAGATCCTGTCTGCCCTGAGCTCTGCACCGAGAGAGAGAGAGGGAGGGAAAAAGAGAACAACCTAAGGCAGACCTCTCTGGAGGAAGTCAAAGGCCAGATGTTCCCTGCTTCCTGTGGTTGGGGTGGCTCTGTCTGGAGCTCAGATGTGAGAGACTGAAACTGCCCCAGCTGGGAGCCTGCTCATCTGAGCAGCACCTGCAGCAGAGCCTGCACTGTGCTCCTGCTGGCCTGGTGTGCCCAGCCTCCAGAAAAGGTGCTCTGCCCTCAAAACAGGAGAGAGGTAAGCATGACATCAGTAAAAGTGGGCTTTGGACTGGTTTTAAAAGAAATATGTCAAAAAGCATTGCTGCCTTCAGCCTTTTATGCTGAGGCACCAGGAGGACTTAAAGACATTTATGTGAGAGAAAGAAAGGTGCCTTTTGGGCTCTGCCTTTATAGGTAGTCAACAGCTTTGACACAGAGGTGATATTCCCCTTTCCACCCAAACTAAATATTTTTGGCAGAAGAGAAAATGAAATCATTCCCCACACCCTGCCCAGGGATCTCTTTTGTGTCTTGTTTTATTCCACACAAACCTTGACTCCCTTTTGTGATGCAGGAGAATGACAGAACCACGTTTCAGTCAGAGAAAACACAAATGCATGTGCTTTGCTGTGGTGCGGAGCAACGAGAAGGTGTTTCTTTAAAAGCTGGGGAGCTTCCTATTGGCATGATGTCCTAGGGAAGGCTCCAGAAACTAGGAGGATCTATAGAGCCAGGCATGAAAAGTGTGCATTTGGTAAATACCGTTATGTTAGATCGTGTTTCTTCACATTGCTCCTCTGTAACTGGCTGCATAACAACAAAACAAAAAATTAAATACATTTGTCTCTACTACAGAAAAGAAATTGCAAGCAGGCCGAGCAGAGAGCGAAGCAGAGCAGCTGCAGGGCAGATTTTGGCCAGTGCTGAATAAGTGGAGTGTGTAAGATGGGCCAGCATGTACACACATGGCTGACAACTGCTCACAGGTCTCCTGAGATCAGAGCACAGCGAGTAACCCACAGCAGCTTGGAGAGGCTGGGCAAGTCTGCAGTAAAGTAGAACTAGAAACAGGACACAAACAATTTATCTAAAATGTTGACAAGCTTAATAAACCATATTAGCTCTTTCCCTGTAGGTAGAAAGCTCTTTTTGTCTGCTTGAGACACAGAGAGGGCAGGGATAACAGTCTCAGTGAAAAGATGTGCAGTGCCTGGGGTGAAAAGCACAGGTATGGCACAGCTGGGCTGCTCTTCCCTTTCCTTGCATGGGAATGCAAGCAAAATGAATAAATAAATAAATTTTAAATAAAGTCATGTAATCCAGTGAATGGACCTTTCCAGGGCTGACCTGAAGTGGGGTAACCCTGGAAGGTGGGGGGTGTAATTTCTGCAATCACAGCTGGCAAAGCCCCCAGACTGACAGGAGGAGCAGGGGAGGCAAGAGCAGGATCAGCCTGGCGAGCTCAAAGCACCAAGAAGTCAACCCAGGGCGGGGTGGAATTGGGACTGTGTGTGCCCAGGTGGGTTTTGAGCCTGCCCACACCTCAGAGCTGCCCAGCTGAGAGCTGGAGGGGACAGGGGCACCGTGAGCCCCAGCTCCAGACCCGCTGGTGGAAGTTGCTGCGCAGCAGGAGCACAGAGCTCTTGTTTTTTGGGTTGGTTTTCTTCTTCTTCTTTTATTTTTTTTTTTTTTTCCTTGAATACACTAAAGGGATGAGCAAGTGAAAGAGTAACCAGCATAGTTCACTGCCTCTTTAGAAATGCCTGGTGGAATCCCAGCCAGCAGGGGAAAAGGGCTTGGGGTGAGAAGGGCTGCTGGTGCCAAGTCCAGCTCTGGCACAAGGGTGTGAAAGCGTCCATCCCCCTCACACTTGCCTGTGAGGAGGGGAAAGAAAAACTGACAAAAAAAGGAAAAGAGGGGGGAAAAAAAAAATAAGGGAAAGAGGGGGGGAAAAAAGAGAGAAAGAGAGAGGGAGGGAGCAGCAACCCAGCGTGGTTGGAATAACTCAGCTCACTGTAGCCTGTCCAACAACAGCCCTGGCGGATCATAAAACAGCCTCTCACATCCATGTGGTTTGTGCTGCTAGGAGACAAGGTACAAAACACACAGCCTCACACCGGGCTCTATAAAACCTTATATTCCCCCTCAGACCCAGAGTTCATCTGAAGAATTTGCATCACCTAATTAGAACCAAGTTTTAAAATAATCAAAAATAGTAAAGCAGAAAAAAAAAATGAACAGCCCCTTTCCTTTCTTTGCCCCCTTTTTGCGATTTTAGTTACCATAAAAGTTGAAAAGCACCTTTCTGACTTTTTTCCAGGCAGAGTTTCCACACAGAGGCTTTGCTGGCAGGGCTTAACTCCTGAGCACATTTGAAGGCTCCATCACTTCCTCTCTGGGGTGCCCACTCGGGTGTACCCCGTTCTCCTGCCTCCGTGCTGAGAGCTGCTCCCCTGTGAAGCACAAGGAGCCCTCAGCTGCTGCCTGCACTTGTAGGGCTGTTTTTCTGCCCAGAGAATGGGAAGCCAATCTTTGCTGTTACAAACACTGCCGTGATGTTTCTCTTATTTTCATTCTCTTTATATCTTTGTGTTCTCTTTCAGCTGCACACCGGGATGGAGCACACAGAGGTGCAGGTGCTTGAACTGGTGTTGCCTCCTTGTAGCAAAGACACTCCCAACTCACCCAAGGAGCTTTACCCAGGAGGGTTTCCTTTGGGTGGGAATGCACAACCCCTGATGCTCCAAATTCCCTGGGCAGGTTCATCTGTACATCCTCCTGCTGATCCTGCCAGGGCCTGCAGCTCATCAGGGTGTGAAACGTCCCAGCACTTCTGAGAGGAGGCTGAGGAGCCCAAGGNGCTGGCTGAGGAGCTCAGGGGGTCCCACCTGTGCTGCCATGCAGCCTGGGGTGTGTTATCAGGGTGTGAAATGCCCCCGCACTTCTGAGAGGAGGCTGAGGAGCCCAAGGAGTCCCAGCAGGTGCTGCCATGCAGCCTGGGGTGTGTTATCAGGGTGTGAAATGCCCCCGCACTTCTGAGAGGAGGCTGAGGAGCCCAAGGAGTCCCAGCAGGTGCTGCCATGCAGCCTGGGGTGTGTTATCAGGGTGTGAAATGCCCCCGCACTTCTGAGAGGAGGCTGAGGAGCCCAAGGGGTCCCACCTGTGCTGCCATGCAGCCTGGGGTGTGGCTGCCCCTGTGCCACCCTGCTGGCAGGGCTGCCCTGGGCACGGCTGCGGGCAGGGCTGGGCAGCGTGGTCAGCTGGGCAGGGTGAGCCCAGGGAGGAGCTCCTGGGAGGAGCTGGGTGGTTCACCTGGCCTCTGTCCAGGCTTTACAGCCAGCACAGACCCTGGGCAAGGCTTGCCTGCCCTCACACAGAGCCACAGAACCGTTTGTGTTGGAAAAGACCTCTGAGAGCAAGGAGTGAAACCATTCCCCCAGCCCTGCCAGGTCCACTGCTGTCCCGTGTCCCCAGGTGCCACATGCACGTGGCTTTGGAATCCCTCCAGGGATGGTGGCTGCATGGCTTCCCTGGGCAGCTGTGCCAGGGCTTGAATGCCCTTTTGGTGAAGATATTTGTCCTAACACACAACCTAAACACCTGGTGCAACCCGAGGCTCCTCCCCTTGTCCTGTCCCTTGTTCCCTGGGAGCAGAGCCCAGCTCCCACCCCAGGCCTTCCTTGGCTTTTTCCCCATCTCCCCACACTTGGTTGCTTGGCTGAGGTCTCTCAGAGGGGCTGTGAGGAGGGCACAGCTGCAGCTGTGGGTTTGGGCTGTGTTTTGCTGGCAGAGGCTGTGAGCAGTGCTCATTCCTGGCGGGTGCATCATGGAGAAGGCAGCTCCGGGTCCCTGACAGGGAGGGAGGGTCAGCCTGGACACCCTGGAGGATGCAGCTGCATCCTCCCCGCCAGGCTGCACTTGCATTTTCCTCCATCAGACCCCAAGCAAGGGCTGCAGCTCCTCTGCTTGCAGCCCAGGGGACAGCTGAGCTCCTCGTGTGCCCAGGGAACCAAGCACACCCACCCTGGCACTGCCTCGTGTCCGCCAGCAGCCTGGGGCTGCTCAGGAGAGGCATTGCCATGACCTGACCTCTGCAGCTGGAGCCACCCTCAGAGCCCTCCAGCAGCCAGAGGAGCAGCAGGAGCTGGGCTGGAGGCTCTGGTGGACGTCACTGCACCCAGAGGAAAATGTTATCTCAGGGAGGGAGAGCAGGAAGAGAACAAGAATCCTGAGGATCCCATGCTCAGAGGATGAGAGGGGAAAGAGGTCAGTTCCTGACAAGCAGCTCAAAACAAACCCATTGTTCTGAGGGAGGCTGGTCCCCCTTGCACCAGGTCTTACCTGGTAAATCCATCTGCCCCTTCCCCCTCCCCTGGCCATTCCTCTGCCCTGGTGAAACGGGGACATTTGTGACACAGCTGAGGTGGCACCCGCGTCCTGGCCGGTCTCCCTCGCCTTGCCAGAGGAGAAGCAGCAGCCCTGAGCTGCTCTGGAGGAGGAAACACGTCCTGGACCGAGCCAGAGGAGAGGCAGGCAGCCCTGGGACAGCCCCTGCTTTTGGCAGGAGCAGCACAGCCCGTGGCAGGACACAGATTTTGTGAGCTGGGTGTTTGTTCCTGGTGTGTCTCCATCTGCCCTGTGGGTTCACCAGCCAGAGCTGCCCTGCAGTAACTCACACCAGGGTTAGAAACCCTGCCAGCCCAGGCACCTGCTGCTTTCTGACCTCCACACTTTCCCCACTACCTGCTGTCACCTTCTGGAAAGGCTAAAAGGGACAGACATTTTTCTAGAAGAATGAAACCCCAACATCCAGACCTTTGTATGTCAGAAAAAAACTCCAATCTTCTCTTTGCCTCAGTGAAAAAAGTCAGGGCTGTCTCACACTTATTCCAGGGCTTATTTGTAAGACATTTCAGTTCTGAGCAGAGCTCTTGTCCTGGATTTTGCAGCCTAATACAGACTGTAGCCTAGCAAACGATGCTGAACCAGAGTTTTCTGTCGTGTCCCTGCATGCCAGCACCCTGCTCGTGGTGCCAGAGCTGGCTCCGTAGGTGCACCTGGAGCACAGAAACCTTTGGTGCTTTGACAAATTCCTTGAGGCCAAAGAAAGGGCCCTGCAGAGCCCAGTGGTGCTCAGAAAATGAAAACATTCTGCTCCCCAAAATGCTGCTGAGGGGAAGCAATGCTGAGAAGGGAACTCCTTGCCAGGGCTGATTGATGGCAGCCTTGGCTCAGGGCCAGCTGGAACACCCCAGCCTTTGGAGAAACCATGGAGGTGAAATGCTGAGGAAGTTGTGCATCCTCTGGGAGAGGCAAGTGAAAACAAAGTGCAGCCTTAACAAACACAGTGTGTGTACACTGTTCAAAGAGACCCTTTCTGCTGGGTTTTGGCTTTGTGTCTAATGCTGCTGGCCAGAAAAGCTGCTTGGGAGCAGGAATTTGGGGATTTCTTAAAAATTACAGTATTGGAAAAATGTTGAAATGTTGACATTTCCCACCAAGTGCAAGTTTTGGTTTCTTTTTTTGGTCAGGATCCATCAAACTCTATCGTTTTCCTTCTTTTAAAATAATATCCATATTCAATATGATTGTATGAGCATGATTCTTCCAGTGTTTAAAATATTTTTAATATTTTAATATTTTAAATATTCCATATTTATTATCCATATTCAATATGATTGTATGAGCATGATTCTTCCAATGTTTAAAAGAGAACATGAAAAGACAAGGAAGGAAAAAAAACCCCAAAGGCCCAAGACTGTTTTTATTTATGGTCATGTTCATGGGCCACTCTTTGTCTAGACTGCTGGTATTAGCATCTGAAGCTGTCCTGGAATCTAAAATACCATTTATCTACAGGGGAAATAAAGTCTGGATTAAACAGTCCATAAAAATAACCTGGGAATTGACATGGGGCCCAAGGAGACCAAAGGTAACAAGATCTAGAGCAGGCATCTTTGTTTGTCTTGGCTGCAGGGATGTTTTCTCAGAAAACTAAACAAAACAAAACAACTTCCCCTTCCCAGTAACACCCCCTCTCCAAAATAATTTGGCTTCAGGAGAGTTTCCTTTTGCTTCTTGTGCTCCCACCTTTGTTTGATGCTTTGAGCATATCCCCATCCTCCACCCCCAGCAAAGGATTTTCCAAACACGACTGGTTGGAAAGTGGGACTGGAGAGGGGCAGCTCCTCCTGCCAAGGGTGGCCTTGGAGCTGTCAGCTCCTCTGTTTTCCTGCACACACACTCTGAATGCTCCAGACCTCCAATTTTACTTCACTGGTGCCTGATGTGGGGTTTTCTCATGTAGCCATCCTGGCAGACCCTAAATTAATGGGGCATACTCAATTAAACTACCAATTACAGTGGGTAGTCCCATGTTAACACTCAATCCAAGGAAATCTGCCATTTTAATCTAATGCAGACAGTAAAGAGTGAAACAAAAGGTCAGTGCTAGATTAGGAGGAGGGTTTAAAGCAAGAGACAGCAAAAATGTCACTGTATTTAGGTGCTTCTCTTAAAAAATCAGCTTTTCCAGCCATATGGAACAGCCTGGAAATAAAGCTACATGTTGGTGGCACACCTGGAGCAGATACAGAGCTCACACACAGTTCTAAAACCCAGCCAATAAACACACTAAGTGTGAGATATTCCTTCTCTGTGTGCTTTCTTTAGGGGCCTTTTGTAGTGCAAGAGCTCCCAGCAGAAAAGCCTGAACTCCAAATGGTGCTCAGCCTCCTTTCCTCCTCTCTCCCCGCAGTCCTGGCAGCCCCTGCCACCTTTGCACAGGGGAGCAGCTCAGTCTGGCTGCTGCTGCCAGACAAGGTGGCCCAACTGGTCACAGTGAGAGAGGCTCTGCTGGTGAGATCAGAGTCTGAAGAGGCAAATTCCAAAGTGCAAAGAGAAAAGGATGTTTTCTTTTCCGCTGGACAAAACACAACTTTTCTGGCAGGCCCAGGCAGGACAGTCTGTCCACTTTGGCAACACCCTGCACGCCTGGACGTACACAAGTGTGTTTTTACATGCAGCCTGGCTTGATTACTCAATCTCTCTCCAAGAGAAATTTGGCAGGAAAGATATCTGAGAGAATTCAGGAACGGCGCAGTCTGCAGCGTGCTGCCTCCCTCACACAGCTTCCAGCACCTTTGGGAGCCACTGAGCACTGGGAGAGCTCCCACAGGAGATCCCCTGGGTGCTGCTGCCCTGGCTGATCCCAGCCTGCACCCACAGGAGATCCCCTGGGTGCTGCTGCCCAGGCTGAGCCCAATCTGCACCCACAGGGGATCCCCTGGGTGCTGCTGCCCTGGCTGAGCCCAGCCTGCACCCACAGGAGATCCCCTGGGTGCTGCTGCCCAGGCTGAGCCCAACCTGCACCCACAGACCTTTACCCAACAGCTCAGAGCACTCCACCAGCCCCAAGGCCAAACCCTCCCCTTCCCAGTTGTGATTCTGAACCTTTGCCAAAGGCATCTGGTAAAGGATTCACATGTCAGAGGCTTTTCCTGAGCCTTTGCAACCATCCTTTTGCATCCTGGCTTCTCCCAGAGTTAGATCTGCTCTTCCAGTGCCCATCCCCTCCTGAAAACCCTGTCTAACACCCATCTAGGGAGATAGTGTTTAATGCTTTAAAACTGCAAGTTAAACTTGCTGGGAAATGAATCACAGCTTGTCTCAGGATTCTCATGCTTGTTTAGGTTGCAAACACCCCACCCCTTTGACCACAATATTATTTTATTTGCCTTTGCTGTTTGTAGAGAAAGATACACCCCTTGTGCTTACCGAAAAGTTCTTGTGATTAGTGCCAGTGCCAGGCAACCTGGGAGAGGAAAACAAGTTTATCCTAGTGAAGGCCGTGCTTAGCCTTGATTGTGAAGTTCAAAACACAGCTGGCAAACACAAGCACAAGAACAGACAGACCTGAAGGCCGTGTGCCACAAGTGCCTGCTGCAAATGTCAGGGTCTCTCCAAGATCCCCGTTCCAGGTCCATGGTCTGCCAGCCCTCCCAGCAGTGCCTGAGCTTAGCATGCAGCTTCTCAGGGGGGGCTCCTGTTTGCATTTCCCTGTCTTTTCAAAGGCAATTAAACCAGTCAGATTGAATATGAAGAATCACCTTCTTTCTAACAAAAAGGATCCTGTCACACAGCACTTCACTTTGGAATAGGCAGCTGGCATCTGTGAGAGCATTCATTGAAAACATTCGTATTTACCCAGGTAGGAGGCATCACAAGGACCCTGAGTGGCCATTCTTCTGGGTTTCCCTGTACAATCTGTTGTGAATTTAATTTCTGGCATTCTGTAAATCGAACTGTCACTGCTGTAACTTCCTGTTGTGCAGCAGAGTTTCAGTCAGTTTTCATTTAGCAGCATTTCACAAAGAGCACAGGTGAAACACCCCACAGGTCACTGCTGGGAGGGTTCACTGTGTCACTGGTGTCACCAAACACCACAGCCAGTGACTCCTGAAATCTCTGCACTCTCTCTACCAGCTCAGAATGAAAAATGGCCAAGTGTCAGCCTCAGTGATCAGATTTCCTCACTTGTCTGTTGAATCCTTGTGTTCCCCTGGGTTTCCATATAGCTCATTAAACAAAACAAACCTGTAGAGAAAGAGAAGGTTTGACATGATTAACTACCTTTGCTGGTAATGTGTGCAACCCACCCAGGTGTCCAGACAGTTTGAAAAATACAGATCATACGTAGGAGGAACAGCTGGTACTCCTCAAGTCTCTCTGCTGGACCTCAAATTAAGTAGAAACAGACCTTATCAATATTAGGTGGTTCTCTCCCAAAGAAAACATCCAGCCTGTGGCAGGAAATTATGTTAGTGCTTTGGTGGATGGCACTTTACCTGCAGCCTGCCAGAAAGTTCTGCACTCTCAAAGGTCCTGTTTTGAGAAAAGTGAGAGAACAAAAACTTCAGACTCATTTCTACTGTGGGAAACCTTCAGTATTTTTTCCTGAAAAAAAAAAAAAAAAAAAAAAAAATCAACACCTGTGTCCTACCAGATTCCAGTTTAGGCAGGTGATTTTTGCCTGCCCATGTACCTTTTAAAAAATACATTGGAGATCCTGTTTGTTAGGTGCTCCTAAATAATGTCTTAATTCTGAGAGGGAACAATGGCAGGCTCTGGCAAGAGCAGGCATTCCAGGACTCCTCAGGACAAACCAGGTGCTCTCTACAGGGTGACCCAGAAGTGGCTCCCCTGTCTTGGCCCACGTCCCCCCAGCCCCTTGGCACAGAGAGCTCCCCTGGGCCACAGCTGCTGGCTGCCACCTGCCAGAGGCAAGAGCAGTGCTGGGTGCCCAAAAGTGTGCACAGGAGTCCTCTGATTATTAAAGGATGTGAGTGTGAGCAAAGTGAAAAACTGCAGGGTAACCCATTTAATGAGGCTCTGGCCCAAGATGCCCCACAGGTACAGGATGGGATTTTCCAGGAGTGTGAGTGGGGCAGAGGCACAGAAAGCCAGGGAGGTGCCTCTAAACAGGATGGCAAATGGGACTGCTCCCAGTTAACAGATTTCACACCAACAATGTCCCAGGGCCAGGCAAACACCAAGGAAATGCCAAGGGCTTCCCTGTTCAGCAGGTATCTCTCTTCTGCTGGAGTCAAATTTGTCACAGTTCAGAAAAAACCACAAAGCTCTTTGCCCCACTTCATTGTGTTTGAGAATTTATCATCCCTCTGATGGGGGGGAGTAAGATTTATAACTCAGCTAAGTTCCAGCCCAAGAGGCTGCCCTGGGCTGTGGCTGCTCCCCAAGGGCTCAGCTCGGGCCCTGAGTGCTTTTATTCCAGAGACTGTAAATCACCTGGGCTGTAAATCACCCCAGCTTTCACCCAGCAGCCTGTGAGCACAGGAATGTGCTGCTGGTCCCAGCAGAGCACTCAGCACAGGGCACACTGGCAGGGAAATGCCCAAATTTGTACCTGCCAGTGCCAGGGTGGGACAGCAGCCCCGGGGTGCCACAGGAACAGAATGCACAGGGCAGCCCCAGCAGCTGCTGGGAAGAGCAAACTGTAAAACAAGAGGCAGACAAAACATCTGGCAGCTGCTTGGAATAGTTTTCTGTCTGAAGGGCAGACAAGCCTGCAATAGTTTCGAATGAAAACACATGCAAAGGCAGGATCGGTGCTTCAGTGTGTTTTGTGCAAGCATTGAACGGGTTTTGTTCCTTTCAGCACCGTTTTGTAAGCCAAAGAGGCTGTGCTTTGGGTTAGGTTTGTAATTTTAATAAACTCTACTAAATAAATCACTGTATTTCCTTCTCCAGTCAAATGCAACTTTGGCATAAGATCAACACCATTAGCTCTGCATAGGAAGCGTGTGGGAGAGGAGGGCAGTGTGCTAGGAACTGTTTTTCATAATTGTCTTACCTTATGCAGGAGAAAAGGTGTGACTGCCAAAATGAGTTCTTGAAAGTGTGACGCACGTTCTTTCGAGTTCCCACATCTCGGGGAAAGGGAAAGTTGCCTGGATACTGGCAGAGGACTTGACAGGTCCTGGCTCCAACAGGGAAGGTGTTTGAGCTCAGAAATAAACCCTCAGTCCTGCAGACAAAGGAGAGAATTGGCAACTGCCTTCCCCCCTGCAAGCGCTCCTGTCCTGGCATCGCCACTGCTGTGAAGATCCACGGGCACAGCTCTGGGCAGGAGCAGGACCTGCACCAGGACAGGCTCCCTCCTGGTGACAGCACTGCCAAAGAGGGATGACATTTCCTTACCAGCTTCTCCACTGAACACTTCTCCCCTCGCACGCTTCTCTGGACACAAATCACTTTCACAAAGCCCCAGCTCCCAGGAGGGAACGAGAGCTCCTTCGCTGCTTGTGCAGAGCACCAGGATGCCAAAGCTCTCTGAGAGTGGCTCCAGACTGCTGCAGCACAGGCAGGCAGCTGTCAGGGCCAGGAGCCTCCCAAAAACGCAGGAGCAGCTCCATGTGCTAACCCTGGTGAGTCAGCACAGGAGGAGGAGGAGGAGGATGCTGGCAGGGCAGCTGGGGTGGCTTTCAAGGCACTCCTGACACAAGCAGAACCTGCAGCTTTTCCTGCTCCTCACAAAGGCAGAGATGTGCCTGCCACGCTGCCAGGGCTGGGATGGAGGCAAGGGCAGCAGGGCTCCACTGATTTATTAGGAGCTGCTAATCTGTGATATCATTTGTTGATCCCATCAGGTCCAATCCCCAACTCATGACTTCCTCCCCTGTTGCCATGGCACTGTACATAAACAGGGCAGGCTCCCAGCCCCGAGCAGGTCATTTGTTTCAAATATTCCATGCAGCTGGAACACGAGCCTGTTTGGGTGTCTGGAGCTGAGCATGAACTAATTCCTCAGTTTTGTGCACCCTGCAGCCACTCCCAGCCCGGGCTGCAAGGGAGCTGGGCAGAGCCAGGCACAAAGGCAGGGCTCCCTGCAGGAACCACAGCTGTGATCACTGAATTTGCTGGATGCTGAAGCTCAGGAGCTACAAACCCTCGTCTTAATCATGTGGTTTTCCACATGTAAGAGACACCAAAAATTTAAAAAAAGAAAAAATCTTGTCCTGACTGGAGACAAGAGGCAAGAAAGCACTTGTCTTTTTTGAGCCTCCCTCCCCAGCACCCCATTAGGCAGCTCTCAGGCTCTCACATGTTGCAGTGTGTGTGAACTGATTAAAAGATTTGGCTTCCTCACACGACTTGGTGACTGCAGGGAGGACAGAGAAGTGTGTGGGCAGGAGGAAGACTTGGAGCCTTCATCACCACGGACAAAGGCATCACCACAGCTGGAGAGGCTGAACCTCGGTGCTGGCACAACGTGGGAGCCTCCCTGCACTGCACAGGCTGGTGAGAAGGCACAGCCAGCAGGCAAGCTGCAAAACCAGCTGCAAACCAAGCCCCAGCAGGAACCCAGGGCTGCCTCGTCACAGATTACACCCAGCTCCATCTCTGGGGCACTGATGGCAGCTGCACACACTCAGGTTACACACCTGAGCCCTGTACCCACAGCTGCAGCCTGCCCCCATCTGAACACACCTTTTAGATGCCACTGTACATTGTTATTCTTCCAAGCAGAGATAAAGCCACGGCAGCCCCTGCTCTGCCTGTTTGGGCAGGCTCCTTGAATAAGCTCACTGCTCGTGTAGAAACAAACTCCCAAGAAATCTGATCAGTTCATGCAAATAAAACCCACCACAAGTAATATTTAATAAAGTTTATTAGGTTACTGAGTGCTATCTACAGTCATAAAATAGAAAGGATTTTGAACTGTACAGAGTCATGTCCTGGTGAAGTGAGGAGAGATGGAAATGAGGGAGCACAAAGAGCATCAGAAGTAGGGAGAACACAGCTACTTCCCTGGAGTTCTGGAAGACACTGGTTCAAGTTGAAGGCAACCAAGCAGGGCTCCACACACACTGAATTTTGTGTCCCACCCTGCAGCAGAAACTAGTACAAACCCCTACGTTGAAAAAAAACCTCATATAATATTAGAATAAAAAAGGGGCACATCACACCCCACCCAGTCTTGGCACCAACTCTGTGCTTTAAAAAATATACTATGCAAGTAGTTTATTTTCAAAAAGGTACCCTACAGCAGCTGTTTAAAACATGTTCTTATACATACACCCCACATATATATATTAACATTTTCAACAACTAAACTCATTTGTACCTACACAAAACTGAAGGGATAACTCAAAAGCAAAACCAAAACAATCACACAAACATTTTTCAAGGAAATAACACAAAGAAATGTGCAAAATAACCCCAGAAAGGCAGCATAGTAACCTGTGGAGAGGTCAAGAGAGCAGCTCCTGCTAATAAAGGAGTGTCATCCTCTCTACCTGGCTACTGAGGATCTATTTGGGATGTGCTGATTTTGCCTGAATTGCTTGTCCTGTTTATTGCAGCTCTCTCCTGCTCCCCAGCTCTGGAGAGGTTCAGTTTCTTCCTGCTGTGCCTGAAGATCACCCTTGGCCTGTCAGACCCCCTGGGATTGCTCCTCACCTGCTGATGGCACCTGTGTCCCCTCTGGGACAGCCTCCTCCCAGCAGGGCAGAGCCACGCCTGCTGCAGAGTTAAGCGGGGATTAGGTTGGTCTAGGACAGAACAGAGCCTGGCTTGGATGAATTTAAGCAGCTTATCAAGAAGAGAACTCCCTGGCAGTGCCATTAGAGAACGTGAATGTTTCTCTGAAGCCTCAGCGTGGGGCAGAGCTCAGGGGACAGGACCTGCAGCTGTGTGCCAGCTGTGTGCCAGCTGTGTGCCAGCTCACACACACGGTCCCACTCTGGTGCTCAGGTCTGTCCTTCCCTGTCCCATACCAGCCAGGGATCCCAGAGCAAAAGCTGCAGCTTTCAGTCAGGAAGGAGGCGTGTGAAGACACAGCCTGACTGCAAAATCAACTGTCAAACCCACGAGGAGGAGGCAGAGCAGAGCACAGAGCAGGACGAGCACTGGTGGTAAACAAGAAAGCAGGAGGCACAACCTGTGAAACAGCAACAGAGCAAGGTGAGAAGTCCCAGCACAGATACAGACATCAGCAACATGACCACCTTCTCCAAATTAAGAAGTGTCCTGGTGGAGGAAGCGCTCTTGCTTTTGGTGTTTCAGGGATTGGGGTTGTCCTTTTTATTTTTTGGCTTTTAAAAACTCATCAATTAATTCTTTACGGTATTCCAGACTCTTTCCAACTCTGCTGGCCATCCTGAGCCTTTCCATTCTCAGGACGTGGTCTTAACATTTCTATTCCTAATGCCTCCTCCTCCCCCAAATTACATTTTAATTCTTACTTTTATTATTATTCTTTTACCACCATCCTTCCCTTTAGCTGGCACAGAAGAACCATTCCCCTGAGGCCCTCAAACCAGAGAGGCAGCACAGCCTTTTCTCAGGAGGAGAGGGGAGCACAGAGCCTCTGTAAATGTTCCTTTTGTGAGTGTGCTGGGGAAGGGACTCCCAAGGAACAAAGCACTCAGCTGTGCAGCCAGGGCTGCCCGGGAGCTCGCCAGGGAGGCACAGGAGGCTGCAGCAGCGGCAGGAATCCTCTGGCCAGGCAGCTCCAGCAGCAGGGAGAGCCCAGGGCTCCGCGGGGCAGCTCATCCATGCCTTGGTTCCACCTCTGTCCTGGAGCACGGGGGTCATTGGTAGAGCAGGTAACTCTTGAGGGAGGCTGGCAGGGGCAGGGTGGGGATCTCAGCCAGTCTGTCCTTGCCCAGGGCAAGCCTCACGGCTCGCCGGCACAAGTCCATCAGAGGCAGTGGTTCAGCTGGGGAGAGAGACCGAGACATTACCAGCCCAGCCCACCAGCTGCACACTCACCCCTCACCTGCTGCTCCTAAACCCCAGGGAACACTGAGCAGGAGCACTGCACACCTGGCAGGTCTGCCCCACCTCAGCCATTCACAGCTTCAGCTCACCGAGCACTCCAGCAGGGCACGAGGTGTCTGCAGGCTCTTCAGCCACGTGTGTGAATGGAACAACCCCTCAATACCAGCTGGAAGTTCCTCCTCTGCAATTCCACTCATTCCAGTCAGAACACATCTCCTAGCTCATGCCTCTTACTGCAGTACCCAGAAACTTCTGTAAGAGTCACTGAAGGAAGAGGCTACAGCAGCCAGAGCCTCATGGGGTCTGGGTACCCAGAAAGCAGCATGATTTATCTCACACGGGAGGGGAACAGCTGCCAGCCCCTCCATTTATACTGCAGAGCTCCCAAGGAAAACAAAGCCATCTGTCAAAGCTTCATGTTACTGCCTGCACCCTGACACTTGCCAGCAGAGCAGTCCCTCCTGTGTCACAGACCCGGGAAGGATACAAGCCTTTGGCTATCTTTTTCTGCATCCTGTACTTAAAACCCTGAACAAGATAATACAAGTTTTTCAGGAATGGCACACAGGGCCCTTGGCTGCTGAGGAGTCACTCACAGCACAGAGGGGACTGAGGTCAAAGCCAGAGCTAAAACATCCCAGCTGCACAGGAGGAAAATCCACATTAGCTCCTCACTGCTGAGCCTGTCAGAGCTCACCTTGACACTGCTCAGGCCTGAGGGGTTTGTCCTGCACCCAGTGAGGGCTGACACATCCCAAAGCAGATAACTGGCCATCCTTCTATGGCCTCAGGGCTCTGCTGCACCACTAGAGAGCTTCCTTTGCTCACAGACACCTGGAAGCAGCCACAGGTGAGCTTGGCTGAGAAGCTGCAGTTTCCAGTAGCTTTGGTAGATGCCTCCAGCTCCCCTGCTCCACACCACATGAACCTGGGTGCTCACACAGCTTGCCAAGCCCAGCACTCCCCACTCCTGTTCAGTGTCACAGCCCTGGCCCCGTCTGCTCCTCACCCAGCCCAGGGTCCTGCTGCCCCTCCACAGGGACAGGCTCCTGCAGCACACTGCTCCCCTCTCCCCTGCCTGGGACACTCCAGAGAGCCCCCTGACTGGCAGCACTCCTCTGGCACTGCCCAGGGGAGCTCATTCTGAAAGCACTGGGGCACAAACTCAACTCACTGCATTCAGAGCCTGCCCCAGTTCTGCCTGCCCTGCACAGGGACAGCTGGGACAGAGGCACTGCCCAGCCAGCACCCCCAGGACAAGGGGCCTGACCCCCAGAGCCTTTAGATGTCCACAGAACAATCACATTTCAGTTCAGCGGCCTTAAAAGGAGAGGCTCTTCCACAGAGATTCAGGTTTGTCCTCCCCTAGTCTGCACTGACATCCCAGTGTGACAGCAGAGCAGAAGAGAAAGCACACACACATCTGACCTCCTTCCATTCACAAGCACCACAATCACTGGACAGAGCTGCATTGAATGCTCACGAGTGCTCAGAGCCAGACACCTTCTTTCTGTCTGTGCCAGAACAGCATCCCGCCAGTGCTGGCCTGGTGCCCACGATTCACTGCTCAGCTCAGAGCTCACTACAACCAGCTCCACTCCTGGGGGTGGCCTTCCCTTGCTAAGAGCAGCTCTGTGCCAGCAGCTCCACGCTCGCTGCCTTGGAGTGGAGCTGCAGGTTTTGGCTTGGACCCTCCAGCAAAACCTGGTTCCTGGAGCTGCTGACATCCTTTAAGCTGCTGTGGCAGAAGGAGCTGGGCTTTCTTTGGGTGAGAAGGTGCTCTGCCAAGAGCTCTCTGTTTGGTCTTGCAGAGTTGAAGTGTATTTCCCAGAGCACTTGCAGATTTTGCTCCTGCCCCTTTCCAAGGCTCTCCTGGTCTCTCTGACAGCTCAGTTTTCTGGTGCCTGGTGGCAGCTCTGTGGCACTCAGGGTTTACCAGTGCTGGACACCTCCAGAAGGGCCCAATATGCTACAGCCCTTGAGCAGACACTGTTCTGGAATGCAGGGGAAACTACTCTTCATACCAATACTGCCAAATTTATTTCACTAGTGACATAAATCCAGATTTTAATCCACTTCCTTCACCTCTCTCCTCCACCCTACCCAGAGGACTGAGTCACAGTCTGGCCCCATGGGAACTTCTGACTATGAGAGATAACAGACTTTAGCACATTTGGACAGCCAAATTTATTACTAAGCTGAGCTAGAGATTGATGTGCCTGTTAGTAAAAGGCCTGGCATGCACGCTGGGCTGACGACAGCATCCAGCCCCTGCTAGAAACGAGCACACCCTGCTCTGAGAGAGGCAAGGGAGTGAGCTGCTGTTCTGAAAGATGGAAAACACTCCCATTTTCTTAGATTGGAAGATCTGTCCCTGTTCTTGCCTGCAAGGGATTTTAAACATCTCCTTTAAGGAAGGGAATTGTCTCAGAGACTGTTTTCTGTAAAGAGACACCAGGATTCCAGTGCCAGTAATGCAACTGTCAGAAGAATGCTCCTGCTGCTCTTCTGGTAGCAATACAAGGTTTCCCATCTCTAGCTGGACAACTGGCATCACCTCCTCCCACCAAGCCACCTCCCCGAGCCCTGCCTGCTCCCTGCAGAGTGCCTTGGCGACAGCAGGACAGACTGTGCGCATTCTCAGAGCTGCACCCGGCAATCCTGCTGCTGACACGAATCCTCACCCCTGCAGCAAGAGGAGAGCCCTCCCCAGTTTGGCCCAGCCACGGGGCTGTGCTGGGGCTCATACTCACGGTCCAGTCCGTTCAAGTAGCACATCCGGATCTCGCAGTGGCCCCACACGGCGCTCACCACCGGGTAGAGTTTTTTCCCCTTGAGCCCTCGAAAGGCAACCCCCATGTACTGCCCGTCCACGATGAAGCTCAGGGTGCCATCGTCCATGTCCAGCACCACCAGGAAGGAGTCGGGCACGATGAACGTCTCGTCGGGCTCCAGGAAGGCAGGGTAGGTTTTGCTGGGCTGGTTCTTGCCGTCGTGGTAGAGTCTGTTGCGCCCCAGGTCCCAGCCCCAGGACTCGTGGTTGTTGCCCACGAGCGTGGTGTACCCCACGGAGTGCAGAGGGGCCTCTGCCGTGGCCACCCCCACCACGGCGTGGGTGCCCCGCTGGCGCATGGCCCAGGTGATCTGCCACACGTGCAGCCCCCGCGTGTAGCCCACCTTGCCCCGGATGGCGTCGGTGCTCTGGGCCACCGGGTGCCGGTGGAACATCAGCTTGTCGTCCTCCTTGACGAACACGTTCAGCGAGCGGTCGTCGTTGTTCCACGAGTGCAGCAGCTGCACCTCGTAGGACACCGGGGGCATGTCCAGCAGCAGGTCCAGCCGGGTGGGCTTGCTGTAGTCCAGTCCTTGGAGCTCCTGTTTCAGTGGCCTGTACACAGGGTCCCTCATATCCACAGTCTTTATCCCACCTGTGACCTTCTGACCCATTGTGTGTCCTGGCCTCGCCTCCTCACGGGCTCATCGATTTACCTGGCAGCTCCTGCTGCCATCCAGCCCTGCAGAAAAGGTTGCCAGGAGGCTTTGTCAAGATGTGCACCGCTCAGGATTGCCTAATGGACGGAAAGAAAAACAGGAGACAAGTTAAACATTAGCGCACTCGGCCCCGTGTGCCTCATTCACAGAGCACAGCATTCATCTGTTTATCCCAACAAGGTGTGCTTCACTTCCACCACCAAGGAAAGCTGCACACATCAGCTGGCCTTTGTGCAGGGCTGAGGAGACAATTCTCTGCAACCAAAGCTGTGCTGAGTACCTCGGGGGGCTGACTGCAAGTCCAGAGCAGCAGACACAAGCTGCTGGGGGACACTCATCCCAGCAGCTCCTGGCCCCTCTGAACCCCTGCAGCCAAGGGCAGATAAACCTTCGCCTGGCTCGTCTCGAGTGAGCGGCTTCTCTTCTCCAAGAGGGACAAAAATCCCCAGTTTCAGCTGCAGAGGCCAGGGGGAGGAGCAAGATCCTTCTCACAGTTGAGCAGTTTCCCTTCCAGATTGCAGAGAAACCTCTGAGACGTTGAAGCCAGCTTGGCCAGAGATCCTTGCTCACTCTGTGCACCTCTCCTCCAGCACTGCATCCACTCAAGTGTCTCTGCTCTCACTCAGCAACACAAACAGCCCTCTGTCACACAGCTGCCAAACTGGGGGCAGCTATTAGGAGAATTAGAAGTGGGAGGGGTGCAAACGAGCTTTCTAAGAAAAAAAAGTGTTATTTTAACATTTCCTGAAGTGAGGCAATCATGCAGCGCTCCTGCCAGCTACAGTCACAACACTTACTCACAACCAAGGACCTCATCTGGCATAGAAAACAGAGCATGAATCAGATCTGGTTTAAAAATAAGATTACTGGACATCAGCAAGGCTTCAGCTAGAAGGTGAACAGGGAAGGCTCTGGGTTAGGGGTGAATTCAGCAGCTTCCCCACAGGTTTTTAGTACCAAGGTACATCATTGGGACAGTGAGCTAAATCCCAATTCTTAAGTAACAAGAGACAAGACTAATTTTTCTTTCCTTACCTACTTTTTTTAAAAATCATGAATGGAGAGGAAAATGCCTGAGATTCTTTAAAAGTCACATCCCAAAGCACAGGCTGCAGTACACCTATTTCAAACTACGCAGGGACCTCAGATGTTGGGCACTGAGACAGAAGATGCCATTTAAATAGGCCCAACCATGTTGTCAGCTGCTGAGATGATCACCACATCCTGGAAGTGAAATAAATACCATCCACAACATCCAAACAAATCCTGGACCGTGCAAGCCAGCTGGTCACCAGCTGAAAACAAGCAATAACAGTTTAGGGAGGGCAGCCAGGGGATGCCAGGGCATCGCCCTCCCACAGCTCATGGCTGAGCTGCTGTGCCCCAGGAGTTTCCATGGCTCACAGCCCCTCAGGTGACAAGGAACAGCAGCATCTCCAACCAAGGCATCCCAAGAGCAAGCCAAAACAGACATCAGCTGAGCTTCCCCGGGAGAGGCACGTTAATGCTGACCCAAAGCAGTGATTTTTGAAAAGCTTCAGTGCAGGCTCTTTGCTCAGGCTGGGATGAATCCAGACAGAAGCACCAGGTGAACTCCCTGGCATTCCAAGGCCTGAGGCACATGGACAAAAGCTGTCAACAAGGGACTGGCAAGGCACACGTGGAAGTCCATAGGCAAATTCAGCTGTTGGAATTTTGATTAGGATAAGGGAACAAAACATTGGCAGAGGGAGGAGAGGCAGAGATTTCCTGTGCAGTACATGTGAGAACACAGCATAGGAAACAAGAACCAAAACAAAGCAGACTGCAGGAGTACTGGTGCAGACCTCTTTGAAGCACAAAATGCTCAGGAGAAGTAAGGGAATACAACCGTGCTCTTTATTAGCAAAACAATGCCTTGTTCATTGCGGCTTTTTCACTTTTGCCAACATAAGCTTCATCATATTTCTCTGAGGCTGCTGCAGCAGAAAGGGAATCACCCCAGTGAGAGACAGCAGGGGAGGACAGCCCTGAGTGCCTGCTCTGCCCCAGGAGCAGGTTTCAAACACAGGCACCACTCACCACCTACACTGGTCAGGAGCCTTTCCCAGGCACTGCTCAGCAGATGAAAGACAATGGCCAGAATAAAGAGAAAGGGGTGAAGAAAGGTAAAAGATGGAAACAGAGGGGTGGGTCAGAGTGAGAGCAGGGCAGGTACAGTCAGCCCATGCCAGGATTGAAGTGCAACACAGCTCCTTGTTAGGGCAAGGCAACAATCCCTGCTCACAGCTGGCTCTGCTGCTCCTGGCACCAGCCTGGTGTAGAACTGCAGAGTGGAACACCTTGCCCTGCAGCCAGGAACACAATGATGCCCCCTCTCTTAAAAGGAAAAGCCTCTTCACGCACAAGACAATGCAGGCACTTTCCTGCACAGGAGGGAGACAGAAAGGCTTATCCTGTGAATTTAATGGATTAATGCCCTGGGCAGCTCCACAGGAGACACAGCCAGCCATAAATGAGGAGATATGCTGGGGAATGAGCTGCTTCAAAACCTTGGAGCTGCTGCAGGTTTAAGCACAAATGTAAACACTGAAAGTGCTTTTATCTATCTTATCAACAGCTCAGGCTTGCTTCAACTCTGCTCTGCTTTGCCAACAGCAGCTCATCCCCATGATGCACTCCTGCTCCCATGCTATTTTCAGTTCTATTGTTAACCTTCTGGGCTTAAAAACCAGGGAGTGAAATTCTAAGGGTGTCTCAGAGAAAAGGATTCACTGCAATTTTCAGTGAGAATTAGACCTCCCTTCCATTTAGGTGCTCAGAGCAAGCTCTCAGTTTGCCATACTAGAAGGAAATGCCAGACTCTAAAACAACTGCCTGCTGCAAACAGATCAAGGCAGGAGACAGCAGAGACATTTAAATGGAAGGCAAAGTCCTGCTGTTAAATAGGGAGAACACAGCTCTGCAAGTAAGCCACTGCCAGTGGCAGAGCAGAGCTGGTGTCCAGCTTCTCTTTGCTGCTCAGGAGCTCTGGTCACAGAGTGTCCCTCCCTTGCTCTGCACCTACAGGACACCTGTCTGAAGCATCAACAACAGGAACACATGAAGGATCCTCAGCTCCTTGATTCCTGATCCAGTTTTACTTTATTTCTTCAAGTCAGTTTACTGTGGCTTTATCTCCCTCCCATAAAATTCATTAGGTGTACTTGTACAGATAAGAGGCCAAACCTTTAAACACCTCACAGGCTCTGGGTGCTCTGCAGACAATGAATCAGAGCCCTGCCCTAGAGATTTCCAGCCTGGAACACACCTCAGGAGAAGAAAAGGACATATATATACTGCACATGGGCAGTGACTTGCTTACAGCTTTAGAAGCTGAACCAAAGGATCCCCAACAGCACCAGTGAATGAGACTAAAAACCCACTGTAGCTTTGCTCAGGTTTCCATGATTTCACTAGAAAAGCATAAGGAAAACTTGGTTAATTGGTGGCTGAATGTCCACCCTGCAAGCCAACAGCCAGAGGAGCCACACAGCTGCCATTCTGCTGGCTAACCTGCTAGCAGGTAGGAATGTGCACAGCCAACAGTCAGAAACCCCACAAATACCCTCCACAATGCCTTCCCTTCTTTAGAACTGCTTCCACACCAGGGATTTCCCCTCCTCCCCTGGTGGGGCTGAGAACAGACCCCTGATCAGAGATATTCTGTGTATAAGCTAAAAGGTGGACCAGCAATGCTACAGCACATCTTAGGTGGGGTGAAAAGGGAAGGAGCCTCTAACAGCACCCAAACCTCAGCCCCAAAGAGCCAGGACACTCCACTTTCCCTGCTGCTAGTTCTGAGCACCTGAAACACAGCAGGTGACCTGCACTGTGTGTTTGTGCAGGTCTGGGTGGGCTGGCACACCTGGCCCAGCACTGACACAATCACTTCAGCAGATTCTGGCCTCAGCACCTTCCCACCCACGGAACACCAAGCAAACCCTGGGAAAAGGCAGCTCACCTGTGCTGCTGGAGCTCCCCAGAGCTGTGCTAGCAGAGACCAGGCAGCTCCAGCAGAGGTGACAGGAACAACTGCACCACCAACACGGCCAGGGCGAGTTTCGGAGTGTTGCAACTGGGATCAGGACTGGGCAGGCAAGCCTCGTTGCATAGCAATGGTTTTGGCAGCCTCACACCGGAGAAGGTTGCCACAGGGGCAACCTGCTCAGCCCCACCTCCTGAGGAGCAGCAGCAGCTTGGCTCAGCAGGTTCAGCTGCTGGCAGGGCTCTGCAGCCTCCACAGAAAGTGAAACTGCAGTCACAGAGCTGAGAGGTTGGGCAAGGAACAGCCAGGGAAGGTGGCACGTGTCCCAGCAAAGAGCAAAATGCTCCAGCAGAGCAAGAGCCCTCTGACAGGTCACTGTGCTGGAGAGGAGTCAGGAACAAGTCCCTGGGGGTTTGCAGTGCTGCCCTGGGCTAGGAGGGCAGCACAGCACACAGCACAGCCACCCCAGCAGGTGTCCAAGTCTCTGCTGGCCCAGCCCTGAGCCCTGCAGGGAAGGCAGGAGCAGGGCACTGCACACACTGCCAGGACCTGCAGCCACCTGGGCCAGCCTGTCCGTGTGAACACTGCTCCTCTCTTCCTCACCCTGGCACCATTCAGGCGGTTCTGCTGAAGATTTCTGGCTGTTTTGGCAATGCCCTCTCACCAATCCCTGCAGTGTGTGGTTCTCCAGGACAGAGCTCTGAGGTTACTCAGAGCAGCACATCTGAGTAAATGAAAACCTGAAGCCACAACCACCACCCATCCTCAACCAAGCCAGTTGCTAGACACTTAAACAAATTTCCACTGTCCACCTACCCAGCCAGTTCCTGTGAACTACAATGCTGGCAGAAAAGAATTCTAAGCAACAGGAGAGAGTTTACCTTGCAAAATATTTGTAATGATGGAAGCAACTCAGAAGGAGCTCTAGAAGTTTGTGCCAGAGATTTTCTCTCCCATTGAAGGCAGGTCACAAACAGCAATTTTGGTTGCAGAGAAAAGGCATTTCTTTAAATGAAACAAGTGAACTTCGGCTGGTTTTCCTCACAGAGGAAGTTTAGTGGATGTTTCAGAGGTCATTAGGCTCCTTCCAGCTCTGCATAAGGTAACTTATGAATGTCAACTGCATGTTAAAGCCCAGGCACAAATCAAGACTCTTTAAAATAGCTTCTCACAGGCAGATTGCAGTCATTTGTCTGCAACAATTATGTTCTTGGCATGAGGCACTGCTGGTCCAGCTTCCTATGGCCAAGCCACTTAGGCCAGGACCCTCAAGCAGTTCTTTTGTCTCTTTTCCAGAACTACCTGGCAGAAGTTTTGTCCTGAGTGTTCTGAGGACAGCAGCAGTGTGAGGAAGCTCTGCAGGTTAAACGATTATTATTAATTATTATTAATTGCTGCTGCTGAGTCCAGACTCTGCATTACCAGCAGCACAGTCCTCACCCTGCTCTGCTGTGTCCATTTCCTGTGGCCTTTGCAGACCAAGCCAGGACGAGGAGACTCTGGCTGGAAACAGTTCATTTACTGCTACTACAGCTCACAGATGCTAAAAAAACTTCAGTAATTTGCTCTTTTTTCAGCATGTTAGCTGTACATCAGGAGTTTACTCTGAACACACACCCCTAGCTGCAGAACACTCAACCCCTGAGCAGCATCATGCTTGTTTTCCCTCCAGCACTGGAGTCATTTGATAGGCTGCATTTAGAGAGGCATTTCCTCCACAATTAAGCCACCATGAATTTTAAACAGTAAATGTTTATGGTCAGAACTATTTGCATTAAAGAAGCCCACATAATCCAGAATAAGCCACCCTCTTGCACAAGAGCTCCCTGCTTTTTGTTATTTCCCCACTTAATTTGCAGCCTACACTGCCCACTGTCCATCCCTCATCTCTGTTTAACCATCTGGATTCATTAGTTTTGTCTGATAATGAGGGGAGCAGTGGGTGGAAAGAATGAAGTTTGATGTTTCTACCTCTGCCCAGAGTTTCCAGTTTCCACTCCTGTATCAAAAGCACTTTTTTGGCTATGACTATGAGATTGGCCAACACCATCACCACCAACCCATCAGGACAAAACTTTTGATAACAAGGCACTGCTCTCCCCTAAAAACAGTCAATTATTTCATTTTTAAACTGAAATCCATGTTTTCAGCAGTCCAGAACTCCCCTGTGTCCCTTCCCAGGTGACAGCAGGGCAGAGCATTTCTCAAAAAGATGGTTTGAAAACATCCACAGTGGAGTGTGAGGATTCAATCCCTGCTCCTAAAGGCAATACGACATCCTGTGTCAGGAGACACAAACCCAGTAGGACTCCTTCTCTCAGGTAAAGCAGTTGTAGCTGGAGCTATTTTAATATTGAGGTTGTTCAGTTACAGTCTCTTCCTTTTTTCATTTAAGGATGTCTCAAGCACTGCTAACAGTAAAGCAAAAATCCCCACAACAGAGCAGCTGCCAAGCACCAGATTACTCAGCCTGTTACTCCCAAACACATTTATTGTGTCTGAAGCTTCAGCACATGTATTTACATCAAATACATCCCTGCCAGAGGGGAAGTTGTGCGAGTGTCTGGTACTGCTCATCACTACAGAAACAGCACTGCTGAAACCTGGGCCATGCACTGGAAACAAATAAATCCTGGTCCATTGCAAGAGAGTCTCTGCTCGCTCCAAGCAGGCTCTTAGCACCAGGAACTGGATGCTGCTCTGATTCAGAGGCCACAGCAGCACATTCAGCAAAATCAGGGCCTCGTGGTGCAGAACTGAAGTTAAGCTCCATCCCTGCCTCCCTGGCACTCCAATCTTATTCTCTCTCACCAGTTTACTCCTGTAAACCTTCAAAACCACAGCCTGTCCAACCTCTGGGCAACCTGTTCCAAAGCTTGGCAAGCTGCATGGTGACAAAGCTTCTCATACTTGGGGTTAAGCATCTCCCTCCCTGTCCAAGTCATTCCAGTTCCTTAACCAGCCAGTTTCCCATTGAATTTTGTGTTAATCCTCAGGTCAAATAAATCCTAAACAAGTGAATTCAACCCCTTGTCCCAGCTGTTAGTGCCTTCATACCACACAGCAAATTACTCTAAGCAACACAAACACGGATCAGGTCACATTCCTTATTGCCTTACCTTGACACACAGAAAAACTCAGCATTCCTCTGTAATATTTGCCCAGATCTCTCCATCCTGGGCTTCCTAAGTGTTGAAGAAAAGGACTGAGGTTGCATCCTCGTCTATGAAGACCCCAGTGGATCTTTCACACTTTGAACTGCAGACTCAGGCTCTTCCTGTCCCGAGGTCTGTGGAGTCTGAGGGTGTCACCACCGAAGACAAAAGCCTCACAAGAGGAGACAGCTGAGTCACTGAGGAAGTGACTTTTTTCATACTGTTTAGGAAACCATTCTGTTCACTTGGCAAAAGGATGTTTTCAGAAGTCAGCACCCTGCAATGCACCCCAAGCAGGGGCTCCTCACAGGGCCTTTAAAGCAAGAGCCCCCGAGCCTGTCAGATTCTCCAGTGCCTCCAGCAGCTGCCCAGAGGCAAAACCACCTCCCATGGGGTCCCTCAGTGAGTTCCAGCAGGTATTTCCCTGCCCCTGCTCTGAAATGAGATCCTGCACCATGCCCTGCTGCATCAGACAATTCTTGTAACGTGCTGAATGATGACAACAGCATCTTCTCTTCTGTGCCCTGGCCACTGGCCGAGCCAGCACAGCCCAAGTTCAGGAATTCTCCATTCCCTGGTACAGGAGCAAGGCTGTGGCTCAGCCCTATCCATCAGCTGTCCTCCCTCTGAGGACAGGCAGCTTAGACCCCCCTTGGAAACAGCCCCCACATCACCTCTAGGAAGCACTGCAGAAACAGGGAAAAGATGAAAGCCAAAAGCTGGATGCTCACGTGGACCTCAAGCTCAGGACAAGTCTTTGAAGGCAGGAACAATTCTGTCTGGACACAGATGGCTGCCCTGCCAGAGCCCTGTCTGAAGGGCTGTGTTCCCCTCAGTCCCCCACACCTCGGGCTGTGGTTGGCACCCCCTGACAGCTGCAGCTGTGAGAACAACCTGCACACACACTGTGCATGACACCAGTGTCTGGCACCTCCTTTCCCACCTGCAGCCTCCCCTCGAGCTGCTCAGCTCCACCTGCAGCTCCCACCCCAGAAGAAGCCACTGGTGCTCCCAGGTAAGGAGGGATGTGCACGTTCACCCACAGCAAGCAGGGTTCAGGGGCTTCCAACTCTCAGATTTGTTTCCAAGGAACGCGGAATTACCTCCAAGATAAAACCAGCAGTTTTATTATCAAAGTTAACTAGGTACTTTGCTTTGAAATACAGTTTCTTCCCCTGCATCAAAGGGCTGTTAATTTTAGTCTTGTAGCAAAAAAAATGTCGAAGAAATTAAAGCAGCATCTGCTTGGAAGAGATGAAGGCAAGATAAAAGGTGTCTGTGACAGAAAGCTGGCAGCAGCCTTTTGTTTTCTATTCAACTTTAATCTGGGAACAACAACCACCCTTAAACATAACAAAAGCTGTGGAAAAACCCTTTCCAAATCCAACAACATAGCCAGAAGATGCAATTTCTCTTCTCCAACTGCTGCAGCAGCCAGCTGAGGTGAGAGTCCAGACAAACCCAAGCTTGCTACACCAGGGTCACCCAGAACCTCAGCTCGCTCGAGTCCACAACATCCCTGCTTCAGCTTCCAGTTCCTTCTCCCTCCCCCAGGTCTGCAGAGTTTCCCAGAGATCTCCCACAGCAGAAGGAAGCTCTCTCTCACACCGTGGCAGAGCAGCTCCAGGATGTCTGGGCACCAAGGCAGAGCAGCCAGCAGAGCACAGCAAACAGCAGTGACATTTCTGCTGTGCCCAGGACAGCCTGTTCCTGCACAGGCTCCATCTGCATCATCCCTGCTGCAGTGGAAGAAGTGAAGCACGGATCCCCAGCCTGCCCCTGAGCAGCAGGGAGTGTGGAAAGCTGCTCCATGTGACCTTTAAAGCCTTTGGAACTGTCAGGCAGGGAGAATCACTGTGCCCAGTGCACTCTGCCTGACCCAGCCCGCTGCCAGCCTCCAGCAAGATGTGCTGCTCACCTCCCACTCCTGAGGCAGCTGCCAGGAGCTGTGGAACTCAAACATTGGCCATAGGAGCAAAAACCCACGGAAAGAGCTGGATAAACATGGAACAGACCAGTGCCCAGACATTTGTCAACATTCAGCAAACCACTCCAGCAGCCGGCTGGCTAAGGGGAGCCCTCCCCGTCCTGGAGCACACTCCAGCAAGGAGGGATGGCCCAGCAGCTCCCAAGTGCTGAACTAAGAGGATATTCCTGGCAGACAGATTGCACAAGAGACAGCTCACACTGCCAGCTTTACTGGAACACACTCAGCAACTCCCCAAAGCAGAGCATGCCGGGATGATGCTGGATTTCTGACTTGTCATTAGCCAAAAAAGTTTAATGACATGGTTGGACTCTGTGTTTAGCTATAATTGACCTGGGACATCCCATAATTAGGAAGAGACACTGCACATCTCACTGGAGCTGGCAGTGAGCACAGACTCAGCGTGATGCAATGTTCTGCTTTCCCCATCACCTGAAAGGGTCCCTGGAAATTGCTGTGGTGGTTTGAGAGGCAGGGTGACCCAAAAGCTTTGGCTGGCTTCCTAAATCATCCACCAAAAGGCTGCACAAAGCAGCAATTTTGAGAAGCCTTTCTAGCTTGCCTGCTTGAAGTTTTATCCCTGTAAAAGCTCAACCAGACAAATCATATTTGCAAGTGCAGAGTGCACCAAAATGAGGAGGATAAAAGCACATTATACAAACTGTGGCTGCAGGAATGCACATGCTGCTTTCAGAGGACATCTGCACTGTAAGGTGGCCAGATATCCCAGAGCAACTTTTTCCTGGAAATAGCAGTTGTGGTAATACAGAACAAATGTTTTTGTCAAAAAAAAGTGACCAAGACATGCACTGCAGCATTGCTCACAGTAGCTGCAATACTGGTTCAAGTGGAAGGGGTGAAATTTGCCCCCCAGCCTTACTGGGACACGCTCAGAAATTCACTCCTAAGCAACAGCTTCACAAGCTGGAACTCTGTAAATCAAGTGATATTTAAAGTGGCCTCCTCACCACCTCCAGTGTGCACAATGTCCTGCAGGGGAGGAATGAGCCAGCCACTGCTCAGCATCTGAGCTCTGTGTGGTGGGGACAGGGAATGCTAGGATGGTTTTTATCCCTTCTGTTTCCACCTTCCAAATGCTCTGAAACCACCCTGAGTAAGCAGGGTCTGAAGAACACACATGTCCTTCCTTCCTTCCCTCCCACCCTAGGGCTCCTCAGCAGACTAAACTGTGGCTTTCCCCTCTCAAACAACAAAATTCCATACCTGTAATTATGCCAACAGCTTTCTGCTGTGACTATCCAGACTTGGCCATCCCTTCCACGAAGGTGACCCACTGAGAGACCTCTGCAGTGCAGGAGTCAGTGATGAAACACGCTCCTGAGCCCTTATCTGGGCACTAAACAGCTGCCAGCACTTCCAGGCTTCAAAGGCAAGACAAAAGCTGTACAGCCAACCTATCCTCCCTACATACCACAGCCACCACAGGTCCTCATAAGTCAACATGCCTTCCAAATAAGTGTTTAACATAAACATTTGTAGAGTCACTTAATTCCTGGTGAACCCAGCTATTTGATGTGGGCCATGGAAAGCTCCCATGACATCAATGGAAAGTTTCCAGTTAGAAAGCCAGGTTTGAGACAGATTAATAGAAGTTAAGAAATAGAGACGAAGAAGCCTTGTAGAAACAGTCAGGAGATCTGTTCTTAAGCAGAATGCACTCAACAAGCAGAAAAGAGAAGCTGCCTGGCTTTTTCAAAGTGTAGAGATCAAGAACAGCAGAGATAAGGCAGTAGTGCTGTCTCCAGTGTGTAGGCTCCTGTCTTTTCTGGGCTGCTCAGTCCCAAAGTGTGCTCAGCTGTTTCCTGGCTGCTGCTGAAGTTCTGATTCCTCCTTTGCAGCAGGCTGGATGGCTTGGCCAAGATTTGCTGTGTGCAAACACCAGTTTGAAAGCAATGAGAAAGCCACTGCCACCCACCACCCAGTGCACCACAACCTCCCAAACACGGGACAGATGTAAACTGTCTGGAATATCCAACGTCCGGAACATCAAACAAAGCCACACACCCAACAGCCTTTTCCTCCATTAAAACCTCACACCAGACTAAACTCACCTTGAGGTTTTATTCCTGCAGTCAGCTCATCACACTGCTACTGCTGACATCTAATGGAAGCATCAGCTGAACCCTCCCCAGGTAACACCAATCCCTTGAGATATCAGCCAGGACTGGACAGAGCTGGCTGTGGAGCTACTCACCCTGCAGAAATCCATCTAAGCACAGATAACTGGACTGCCCAGCTCTTCTGTCAGACTCCAGGCAAAACAGGGTTCCACAGAGGGGACCTGCAAAGCCACCTTGTCCCTGCTGCCACCCTGCCACCTGCTGGGCCATCAGCTCTGTCCACCTGGACCCCAGGACTTCCACCTGGCACCACAAGCCTGGCTCAGACACCATTTCTGCACAGACTCCTTCTGTGCTCCTCTCAAGTGTGCCAAAACAAGATTTGAGAGCACACTGAACGTTTTCCTGTCGGGAAGGGTTTTATGTCAATATAATCCCTGCTGTGCCTTCTGCTTTGCACCTTGAAATGGAGATGCCCATGAGGCCAAGGATTCTTTCAGAACCAGTCTAGACTGAGGATCAGGTGGCCTTTTTGCCAAGTTTGAAGACAGCCTAATCCAAATAACTTAAGAGCACATGCCTCTGAACAAGTGCTGGTTGTGACACCTTCCTCTCCACCCGAGTGACCGTAAGCTTCAACCCCATTCTCCTATCTTAAACACACGGGGATTTCTCCTCAGCCCTAATACACAGCACACTGCTCTCCAGTGCCCACCTGCATCAAGAAATCTCCTCTACCTAAAGCTCCAGGAGCCACTCAGTTCTGATTTCTTACCAAAACTTGCAATTCTTCTCCATTTGAACAGAAAAGCATTGCTATATTTATCCCAGAAAATGCAGCACAGCAGAGGATAAGACATATACCTCATTCTGCTCTTGCCTGTTCCTAGGTGCATCCCAAAAGCCTTGCCACACCTCTGGCCTAAAGCCTAACCTGCCCAGCTTAGTCAGGGGCTGCTGCCATGTCCCAGTGCGCAGCCAGTGGAAATTCTGTTTAACCCACGATTCTGTGCTGCCATGGGGCTGTGCCACAGCAGGAGGCTGAGCTGCTCTGCCTGGAAGGGAACACCAGCGTGCCCCAGGAGCCACATCCCTACACCAAGGGGCAAAGATGGAAGGCACCTCCTGAGTCACAGGCGAATTCCCTTCTGCAGAAAATGCAGCAGGAGGTCCTTGCAGGAGAGATCCATACACCAAGCGTGCGTTGAAGTGCACCCAGCAGCACAGATTCCCCTCCAAAGTGAACAAAGCCCAGCAGCAGGCTCGCTGGCAAACACCTGGAGGTCTCTGCCATCTTGGAGGGACACAGCACAGCTGGTGAGCTCCCTGGCAGCAGTGCCCTGCTCTGCAGAGAGCACAGGGCACTGCACAATCCTCCCTGCAGATGTGGGCACTGCTCCTTCCAGGCAATCTCACCAGGTGTCCCCTCCCACTGGAGGTGTTGACACACAGAGCTGTGCCTCTTGCAGATCCAGTTCCGTGTCACACCAGGCTCTGCCAGATTACCCAGATAAAGGCTCAGATTTAACATTATTGTTACTCATGCCACAAGTGCAGATTTGGACCTGCGTGGGCACTGTGGGCACACAGGACCTGCCCCTTCAACAATCTCACCAGAAGGCAACATCTGCAGCCACCTGACACCCTGCTAGCCAGGAACAGCAGCACAGCCACTCTGACACCAGTGCCAGTGAAAGAGGGAAGATGCAGCTGAATGAATCCCCAGGAAAGCTCTCCATTCCCTCCAAAGCTGCTCCTTGACACACTTAAAATAATCCAACTATTGAGCAGCTTGTTGGTCCTTGAGTGGATCACCTGAAGATCAATTAACGAAGGCAGCTATCAAGGAATGACAGCATCCAAGTCCCAGGATGGAGCTCAGTCACTGATACATTAAAAAACATAAGATACACAGCTTGCCCTTTTTCTTCTCCCCATCTCAACCTTCAGCAAGTCAAAGCCACAGCCTGGAACCCCAGAAGCACAATTTGCTGTTGGTCTGTCTCCACTCCCCAGATTTCCACCATCACCCAAGCTCACAACAGCAGATCAGCTGCCCCTTTTAACCTCTGCCCAGCAGCTGCACCTTGGCAGGCCAGCGAGCCACATTGCCAACCTTGCAGCAACATCCTGCTGCAATCAGGGCCGTGTGTGCAGCCCTCCTGCCCTGCAGACTAAGCTGTGCTGGCAGGGGCTGGGAGATGCATGTGCCTGAATCAGCCCCAGAGCCAGCTCTGAGGCTGGAACCACTCCCAGCTGCCCATCTGGTCCCTGCCAGAGGGAAGCACAGCACCCCAGGAACGCTGTGAGGTAAGGAATAGAGGAAGAACAGAGGGAAGCAGCGCCCTGGCTCACTACAGACCAACATTCAATAGTTTGATTCACTCCCACCCCAGCCCCAGTCTGTTCCAGCTGGAGGTGCACAGTGTGCCCCATGCACAGCCCCAGAACACGAGCAGTGCCACTGTGGGGACACCAGGCAGGGCAGCCCAGTGCTCAGAACCCCGACAGAGGGGACAGCACAGCCCGCAGCAGCTCGTGCCTGTCACACAAGCCCGGAACAGAAAGTCCAAGCATCTCCATTTCCTACCCACAGGCATCAAGCCAGGTACTTTCTGCATCCACACAGGCCCACAACCCCGCTTGCACAAGGGTCAGCAGGTTTATTCTGCAGCTGTTGGAGTTTACAGGAACTGGGACACAGACACGAGTCCTCCCCGTTCAGCTTACCCCTCACCAGCTGGTCACACAGCTCTGAGTTTTTCTTTACATGGGCACCTCTTGAACCTTCAAGCCCCAGAAGCATGACTGCCCTGGGATTAGTGTGGCACAAAGCAACCCCTCCCTCACTGTCCACATGTAAACATGACTGGTTCAGCCTTAAAATAGCACTGAATATCCAGTGAGACTCAAGGGGTGGCTGAATATCAAGGGAGATTCTCCATGTGGAGCTGCTGCCAGCACAGCACAACCCCATCCACCCCTCACACCCAGCAGGAAGGACCACAGGCTACTGTGTGGAAGCATTTCAAGAGCCATTCTTGTTCTCCTCTCCCTGAGCAGCAATGCTGCTCTCCCTGCAGCACAGAGCCAGGGGCCTGAAGTGCCACCCAGCAATGAATTAGGGCATCAGGGCAAAAACCACACTTTGGCAAACTCCAGGGCCTGCTGCTGACCTCCAGTCACTATAGTTAGGATGCAGGCGTTTTTCACATCTCTGCATTAAGTAGATTTTAATTTACAAGAGGCCATTCAAACCAGAATTTATCCACGGAGAAGTTTGCACCAAGAATTTCCAAACATCTGAGACCAATGCAGCCTCCTCATGTAGAGAACGGCTTGGCCTTACCCCTTGCTTGCTTTTCTTGGCAGTTTACCATCTGTGGCTCACGTTCTTCAGAACAAAGTTGTTTCTGCAGTTTTTGTGCAACTGAGTGCCTTTGTACATTTATGGTGTCAAGGCCCCATCTGGGATCTCCTCAGGACAGATTCCTGACTTGATAACATACCAGCTCTCCAAAGAAAGCAGTTTGAAGCTAACATCGACACAGCTGCTCTGACTTAGAAGCTTCATCAAATTCCCCTTCCAGGCTAAAAGAAAAAGCCCATGTTTGGTAACTCCATTCAGACATCACCACCTTCTGCCCCAAAGCTCTCAGTTGCTCTCACTCTGGTATCTGGCAGATGGTGCTGGTTGTTGGGGTCTTTTTGTTTGTTTGTTTAAGTAAAAGCTTTCTCCTTAAAGAGTAGGCTTTGTAAGAGAACAAAGAAATGTGTCACTTTCTCCTCCCCGGGGAGGTTTTACTGTTACACAGCAGCAGCACTGCTTCAGCTTCAAGTCTGTCTTCCCATCTTCTAGAACAGAAAAAACTCACAAAGCCATGAGACAAGGAAATATCAGTGCACAAGACCCTCCAGTGTTAAGGAAAAAAGCTAAGGCAAAGACATGTGCCTGTTTCTCTACTAAATAAGAAAAAGATGCTAACCCAAAAGACTCTGAATCTGACCTGCAATGCTGCTGAAGTACAACACATAAAACCAGAAGGGAGGATGGCAAGGCATCATCTTTTAGCTATTTTTTAGCTATATTTTCTCACACTCAGCAGAGTGTATTTGGCCATTATCTGTAGCCCACATCCCATCTTTGTTAAGGACAACTGCACTCTTCCCCCAGCAATTATTCATGGAAGCAGAGGCAGCTGTAGCAGTTACTCACATGGAGTAACTCAAGGGAAGATTTCTTTGTTTTCCAGAGCAGTGCAGTAACTGAAAGTGAGTCAACACCTTGACATGAGCTCATTCTGCAAAGGCCACCAGCAAAGGAACCCAGTGACTGCAGTCTGGTACCAGACACTTACTCACTTTTACTCTGCAGGCATCACAGAGCCTTGTCTGAAAGCAACTGGTGTCTGACTCGTGACTTGGCAAGGCAAGCTGTGGGTATGAGCTCCATCACACACCTGGAAACACAAAGGAGTGGGGCAGCAGCTCCACAGGCAGCCACACACACCAGGCTTGGGAAGCTCACAGCTCAGGCAGCTCTGTCAGCTGTTCCTCACTGCTGATATGCTGAGCTGCTCTGCCAGTTAATGCATGTACAAGGTTCCTGCCACAGGACATGAAGATAAGCTCAGCCCAGCTGAAATCATCTCACTGGTACTCCCTGCCAGCCCCAGTTAATCCTCAGCCCTGGTCAACACCAGCCCTGGGTGACTCCAGGCTCAGTAAGTACAAGTGTACTAAAGCCCAAAATTACAGCCACCACTTGCACTGGCCCCTCAGAGCCCATCAGAAGCCAATTCCAGTGTATGCAGAGGCATCAGCCACAAGATCTGACCAAGACACAAACCACAGAGCCACAGAACACACTGCAATCCACATCTTATATTCTTCAAAAGCTACATTGTGACTTGGAGTATTATCTGTCAGCACTGTCTGCACTCAGTCCCAAACCCTGGCACAGGGTCCTCACTGGCTCATTAGCTACAGATTTTAAATTCCAGGAACTTAATGAATTCTTAATTAGCTCTCACAAGACAAGCAGACCTTGCAGATTGCTTTCACTTTTTCTGAGGAAAGGAAATAGGGTCCAGGGGAAAGAACCAACCCAGCGACAGGAGAGCAACAAGCAGAGGCCATTGCCCACCTCCAGCAGCAGCGAGTGACTGCACACAAATGCAGCACGGAGCAGCTGGCCAGTTCCTGGAACACCAGCCCACGTCTCAGCAGCATCCAGCAGGAGTTTACAAACAAGCCCCAAAGCACATGATAGTGCACTTCAGTAACCTCCAGAGCAGAGGAGAGAGGCTGCAAAGGCTGCTGCACTGCTACAACCCAACATCCCTGAGGAATACACTGCTGCAGCTCATCCCCTGCCTTTAAGCGGGGTGAAGAGCGAATTGCTGCTTTATGCATCCATCAGCACCACTACTGAGAGCCTCGGCAGGGCCAGCACGGTGACGGGGCAGGGAGGGACACGGCAGCGCAGGGAAGATGCTCCTCCACTTCTGTAGACACCAGCACGGCTCTGTGGCATTCCTGGCTGCTCCTTTATTAACTCACCACGGAAATATCCTTCCTTGCAGGCTGGGAGAGCCACTCTGACCATCCCATGGCCAGACCATTCTCACTGTAAGGCCCTGGAGGCTCTGCCCAGTGTGGTCCTGATGATGCAGCAGCCAACTTACACCAGCAAGACTGAGCTGTCTGTGCTACTGAGCTTTGCAACGCTGCATCTGGTGTGGAAATCAGATGTTAGAGGGGTGGGAAAGACACAGATCACTCCTGGGACAAAAGGTTCATTGAGCCATCCTGCTATCATGGAAAAAAAAAAGAGAAAAAAAAAAAAAAAAAAAAGAAAGGGGGGATCTCTCTCCAAGGAGCAACTCCCATTTTTACAATCATTTTGTAAACTTCCTTATCTCGAGCCACGGCTCAGACAATTGACAGTTTTTGAATCAGGCATGGCCACCAGGCACCCTGGCTGCCCACTTTAACCAGGGAATAAGGACAAAACACAGCACGGTCCAGCAGGAGGCTACAGCAAGACTGACCCTATAACAGTCCAGGTCCTTCAGACAGAGGATTATGTAAGCCCCCGCTGTATTCGCAGAGGTTTATGTAGTAAGAGACGAGACACAGCAACCAGACCTTGTAAGGTGTGCTCCAGAGCCCCCGCGGTAACCGCAGACCCCGAACGAACAACCGAGCGATCCGCACCGGTTATCGGTGTTTGCCCTCCGAACCCGCACACGGCACCGGCTCCGGCAGCCGCCCCTCCCGCGGCACCCCCGGCGCGGCGGCGGAGCCCCGGGCCCAGCACCCCATCAGTGCCCCCTGGGGCCCAGCACCTCATGAGAGCCCCGCGGGGGCCATCAGCCCATCATCAGAGCCCCCCGAGTCCCAGGACCCCATCATCAGAGCCCCCCGGGCCCATCAGAGCCCCATCATCAGAGCCCCCCGGGGCCCATCACAGCCCCATCATCAGAGCCCCCGGGGGCCAGCACCCCATCATCAGAGCCCCCCGGGGCCCATCACAGCCCCATCATCAGAGCCCCC
>VYZP01022808.1:38856-49305 GCA_013400635.1 Hypocryptadius cinnamomeus
GGCGCGGCGGTGCCGGGGCGCTGCCGCCGGCGGAGGTCGCGATCGCGGGCACAGCGACAGCCCCGCAGCGGCCGCCCCTGTGCCCGTGCCCGGCCCGCAGGCGGCACCGTTTCTGGGTGAAATCTGGGCTGTTCGGGGCTGCTGTGCCACCCTCGCTCCAGGAACGGCTGGAAATAGCGGCCAGCCGCGGGCGTGGCGCTGGGCATCTCCGCGCACCGTGCGGGCACTCGGGGGCGGCTCCATCCTCGGTGCCCGCACAGCCGCGCAGAATTCCGCATTTCTCCACATAAAGGGGGATCGGGCACGGGAAGGGGCTGCCCAGGGAGGTGGCGGAGTCTCCGGGCCCGGAGGTGTTTAGGGAATGCACTTTGTGCCATGCTCCGGTTGACGTGGTGGTGTTATGTCACAGGATGGACTCGGTGATCTCAGAGGTCTTTTCCAACCCAGCCGATTCTGTGATTCTGTGATTTGTTTCAGCCACTCCTGGGAATGTCTGTTTGCTTTTTAAAGACTCATTTGTTTACCGAAATAAACCTGGGAAGTACAATTCTGTTAATTTCAGTCCTCATTCCAAAAACAACCCTTTGGACAAATCTGACCCGGTAGTGCCCCTTTGAGATGATTAATTTTTCAGTGTTTCCAGACAAAAGGACTGGTTTGTGGCAGTACTGCTCAAGCAGTAAAGCCGTGGATTGTCATAAATTCAGCAAGCCATATTGCATGGGATACCTCCAAGGACCACCTAGGAGCTGCAGGAAGTGGTGTGAGTGATTCAGGGGGTGGCAGCCTGCCATCTGAGTCACTGTGGAATAAATGCCCCTGCATGCTGCTGCAGTTATTGTTTTTTGAGATTGGACATTAGCATGGGTCTTGACATTTCTCATCACTGATGGTCTTGGGGCACATGTGAAAAAGCATGGTTAATTCACTAATTTGTTGAGCATATTTTGATATCTCTGGGGGATAGTTGCTCTATGCCAGCCACTGTGGTCCTTCAAAAAAAAACCACATTCACATCAGAATAAATGTATTACTCTAGCTGACCAAAAACACCGGGAAGATTGTGGATACAGCACAAATATGTTCTTTCACACCCTGCAAAAGTAAAATAGGAGGATTTATGTCGAATAGATACATATTTGGGCAGCTTTTTCAAAACTACTTTGCTTTGACCTGGTCCTGCTCATATTTAAGTTACTTTCCCCCACTAATTTCAGGGAGAAGTGGGGTGGAGGAGTGAGAGGAGCAGCAGAGAAGCTGGAGGAAACCAGACGTGACAAGTGCTGAAGCAGAACTTCTCAGCTTTGTGGTGGCTTCTCGCCAGATGAGATCACAGCTCCTATGGAATCCTGTCTGCTTTTATTTCCTTAATATTTGACTTTCTTGCTTCCTCAAGAAGCAGGAATTGCTAATCTTCAGTCCCTTGCTTTGAGCACTGTCTCCATCTCAAACAACAGCACAAACAGAAGCAGAGGGGGGTGACTGACAGGGGCCAGTGTTTGTGCCTGCAATGGGATCCCTCTAAGCTTTTTTTGAGAACTGACTGGGGATGGAGCCTGGATTAGCAGAGACTTCTCCAGCTCCCATCCTTGTGAATTTATGCTAAGGCTATTAAAAGGAAGGTGGGAGGAGGAATGGCTTGGCATGCCTGCTTTCTTGTGGTCAGCATTCAGCACTGTAGATTAGCTCTGGGGTCTGGACGAGGATGAGCATCCACCTTCTGAAAACTGCATCCCTTTTGAATGTCTGAAGCTAAATATTTAAATCCTTTGGACTGCCAGCATGGACTGTGAGGCTGGAACAGACTCTGGCTGCGTTTTCTGCCGGGGTGGCACTGCCCTTGCAGCGGGAGGCTGAGGGCTGCAGCAGCAGAGGGGATCCTGTTGCTGTACACAGCTGGGCAGGCAGAGCCCAGAGCTCCCTGTGCCCTGGGGAGGGCAGGGCAGGGGAGAGCAGCAGAGCAGCCACTCTGCCCCAAAACACGTCCCTGCTGCATGCAGGCTGTGCCTGCGGGCTCTGAGGGACACAATGCAGCAGGGAGGAACAATGAGCTCCTGTGAGTGCGGCCACAAAGCCAAAGCAGCCCAGTGTGCTGCAGGACAGAGGGGCTGTGAAAACAGCAGCCTCACCAGGGAGAAACCCTGCCAAGCCTGCCCAGAGCACAATCAACAAACCCTCCCCGGCTGGAAGATGGGGTGGAAAAGGGAGTAAAAGAGAGCGGGATGGAGGAGAAAAAAGAGGCCTTCCCCAGGGGAACTTTGCAGGAAAAAGAAGTAGTTATCTTCATTTTAGTCCCTTCTTGAGAACTGAGATGTCAGCACAGCACTTCACACCCTGCAACACAAGTAAATGCAGCTGCTGAATGAAATTAAACCCTTTATAAAAAATGAAAATAAAAAGGTAGATTACGGGTGTTTTGCTTTGCATTCACCTGGAGAGCAGAGTCGTGCTGTGATGTCTCCTCTCATGACTCCTTTGCCTTTCTGTCTCAGCACAGGGTGCTGGATGTGAAGATGCCCTGAAGGTTCGGATATATGTAACGGGAGCACGTGGATGCAGAATTTACTCCCCATCCTTTTTAGAGCAGCACTTACAGCCCCAGCAGAGTGCCGAGTTACCCCTGAGGTACCTGTAGGTGACTGTCCCCTCATGAGGGGAGCACCCCTGAAACCACAGTGGTTTCCTGCTGACACCAGTCCTGCAGGTGGGGAAAGGGGCCACTCCCGACACCCCTGCGCTGGTGTCACACACAGCCTGCTGCTCCGGGCCGCTGGAAAGGCTCCTCCGGCAGGACAGGGCTGGGAAAAGGCTCCCAGCAGCACGGGCAAGCAGCACCCTCTGCTGCTGGCAGAGCTGCCTCCAGAGCGGCTCTGGGCTTGCAGAGAGGAGTGAGGAAAGGCACAGCAGCGATTCCTCTGCAAACGAGGGCTGCTCTGTGTACTGGACACCGAGCAGGGGCAGTTCTGTGTGCTGGACACTGAGCAGGGTCAGTTCTGTGTGCTGGACACTCAGCAGGGTCTGCTCTGTGTGCTGGACACTGAGCAGGGTCAGCTCTGTGTGCTGGACACTCAGCAGGGTCAGCTCTGTGTGCTGGACACTCAGCAGGGGCTGCTCTGTGTGCTGGACACTGAGCAGGGGCACAGGGGCTGCTCTGTGTGCTGGACACTGAGCAGGGTCAGTTCTGTGTGCTGGACACTCAGCCAAGGCAGCTCTGTGTGCTGGACACTCAGCAGGGTCAGTTCTGTGTGCTGGACACTCAGCAGGGGCAGTTCTGTGTGCTGGACACTCAGCAGGGGCTGCTCTGTGTGCTGGACACTCAGCAGGGGCAGTTCTGTGTGCTGGACACTCAGCAGGGTCTGCTCTGTGTGCTGGACACGGACACTCAGCCAGGGCAGCTCTGTGTGCTGGACACTCGGACACCGAGCAGGGGCTGCTCTGTGTGCTGGACACTTGCACACTTGGCTCCTGTGGGAGATTCTGTGTGTGAGAGCAGCCCAGCTCCCCAGCACGGGGAGAGCCGGGGGCAGCAGCTGGCACAGAGCTCATTGCTGCAGCACCAGTGCCAGCCCTGCACCAGTGCAGCACCCTGTGCCACCTCTGCATTGCTGCAGCACCAGTGCCAGCCCTGCATCAGTGCAGCACCCTGTGCCACCTCTGCATCGCTGCAGCACCAGTGCCAGCCCTGCATCAGTGCAGCACCCTGTGCCACCTCTGCATTGTTGCAGCACCAGTGCCAGCCCTGCATCAGTGCAGCACCCTGTGCCACCTCTGCATTGTTGCAGCACCAGTGCCAGCCCTGCATCACTGCAGCATTGCCAACCAGGCCTGTGAGTGGCAGAGCCCTTCCAGCTGCATCCAGGGAAACCAGCACGTGTGCATCAGCAGGAGTGCAGCAAGAATACATCTGATTTAAATCCTGCCATGAGAATGAAGTGTTCCCCTGGGGCACTGGGATGGAGCTGCTGCTCCTCCTCCCCTCCCTGGCACACCCTGCCTGCCCTCTCCATGGATGAAGGGGCAGCTGGGATTTTCCTTCGGCAATCAGCTGGAGGTCAGGACTCAGCTCTGGAACCTTCCACAGGGAGTCACAGCTCAGCTGAGCTGGAACTTCAGCTGCACCCCCTGAGCTCACAGATGACAGCTCAAAGACTCTGTGAGCTCTGTGCTATGCAGCAGCTCTGTGCTGTGGTGACAGTGTCCATGGAAATGCAACTCAGTGTGGATCAGGGGAGGCTGCCCTGAGGCCTGGCCATTCCAGGACCCTGCACAGCACTGGGTGATTCCATCTTCTCACCTTAAAAGGGCTTTGGCTGCTCCTTGTTTTGAAAAGTCCTGGCCTTGTCTGGATGAGACACCAAAAAGAAAAAAAATAGCAAGAGTCAGGGTGAACATTTAATACTGCAGTGACATTGTCCACTTTGCACAACTAAAACCCTAAAACTTCACTCAGCAGGAGGACAGGAAAAGACCACCCATCTCTGGAAGAAATTAAAAGACACTGCTTGTTAAAAACTATTTATTTTTTTATAAATATAATTCTTCATTCATTAAACAACCTGAAAAGAATCACAAAACTTTACTCATGGGGAAAAAAAAATCTTACAATTTGATTTATAAAAGTAGAAGTGAAAAATTAGTTATTTCCAGTGTTAGTTTTCTGTAAAACATATAATCATACCATTGAATTGTTGGAATGCACTTGATATTAAAAAAATTAATAAAAATTAGCATCAATAGTCACTTATGGGAGAAACAGACTGTAAGAAGTTACTCCATGGAGCTGCCTTTGCAAAGAAAGGTTAATACAAGCTCTCAAGAAGGTGCACACCTTCTATTAATAACTTTCACAAAATAAAAATAGCCCGCTTCCTTGGCCTACAGCCCAGTGGATTGCTACCATTCCTCCTCATCAGATTTGTTGCTCATTTAACCCTTCTTCCCATCCGGTCTCTCTCTTTCCAGTCATAAATTTTGTATATTCAAAAATATTTGGTTTTCATTTAGCAAATGCTAAGTATTAAAGAGTTTAACAGAAATTGTCTGTGTGGAAAAAAAATACACTTCTGAAAAATCCCCCAAACAACCCAGATAGCTCCATTCACCAAGGAAAACATGTGGAAACTTTTAATGGATTTTAATAAAATCTCGGGTAAATTTTGGGGTGACCCACTAGATAGAGACTTCACAAATAAACCCTATTTTCAGCTGCAAAGAACAGTAGCTCCCTGGGGAAAAACCCATGTGCTTATTTCAAAGTGCAAATAAATCTTTCAGTGTTCATTTCAAGAGGTGCCAGCCACATACTACAAGCAAGTGTGCAAAAATAAGAAAACTCGAATGCCACAGTCACCTGTAAGACAGGAATAAACTCTGTTATTCATAACAATATAACTACTCTCTCATAGGTCACTTTTTCATTAAAACTTGTTCCCTCACACCAAATACAAAAGAACTGGAATGAAGTTAACATGGGCATTTTTGCTTAAAAATAAAAGATTTCTCTGCTAGCTAAACCAAACAATTCCTCTGAACACCAAGCTTTTCCTCAGTAATTATTGCACTGCTGGCAAACAGCAGCTCTGTGAGCTGCCACACTCCTCAGCCTGCCCTCATTATTTTAAAAGCCCCAAAACATCCACATGCACACCACCATCACTGCCCTGAGACAACGACTCTGGCCCAGCCAGGCTGAGCAGGGCAGGATGAATGTGATACTATTGTCTTTTAGCCTGAGAATTACATAAAATTAAAAAGAATTTGGCAGGCAGTTGATTTAACAAGTCCCCCGAAGTGCCTGTGAGGTAGTTACATGCCAGTAAGCACGAAGGCCTGACAGGAGAACTGAGGCACTTCAAGATGAAGTTGTTTGTCCAAAGTCTCAGTCAGGACCCAGAGCAGAGCCAGAAAGGCTGCACGGGGCTCTTGGGTCCCCCTGAGCTCCTGAGTCCAGCTCCCCCAGCTCCAGTGCCAGAGGTGCTGCAGGCCATGGATGTCCCAAAGGGAGGTGTCAGGGATGAGGCTGCTGCTAGCAACAAGGACATGGCGTAGGACAATCCAGGCTGTAAAGGCCACGCAGACGAGGCAGGAGGGACACCGTGCAGGCATCACCCCAGCAGAGCTTCATAATCCACGTACCAGACCAGCTGGCCAGAGCTGGGGCTGACGCCCGAGATCGGCCACTTGCGGGGCTCGCGGCCCACTCTGCTGAGCAGCGTGGTGATGTCGTGCTTGCCCTTGCCCAGAACCAGCACGAACACCTGCCTGGCCCTGTTGATGAGGGGCAGGCTGAGGCTCATCCTCTGGTGAGGCTTGACAGGGCTCTCGGTCAGCACCACGGTGGGAGCCCCTTCCAGGCCGCTTTCGGAGCGGGGGAAGAGCGAGGCCGTGTGCCCGTCCGTGCCCACCCCCAGCAGCACCAGGTCGAAGCTGGCGTTGGCCACCAGGGCCGCGATGTCCTCGGCGTAGAGCTCGGCGCCGCCGTCCTCCTCCACGCAGAGGCGCCGGTTGAGGTGCACGGGCATGGGGTGGATGTTGAAGTAGGGCACCCTGACGTGCTGCAGGAGGTGCCGGTGCAGGCCCAGGAAGTTGGACTCGCTGTCGGTCAGGGGCACGCAGCGCTCGTCCACCAGCCACACGTGGCTGTGCTGCCAGGGGAAGGCATAGTGGTGCCTGGCCAGCCGCTGGAACAGCCCCACGGGGCTGGAGCCGCCCGACAGGGCCAGGTGGAACTGCCCCGAGCGAGCCACGCTCCTCACTGCCGCCTCCTCCATGTCGGAGGCCAGCTGGGCAATCAGCTCCTCAGCCCAGGCCGAGACCAGGGGACTCTGCCGGAATTTGGACTGGATGGCCCTGAAGTCACTCGGCATCTGCCCGCTGGGGCTCAGCAGCTCTGCTGGCTCTGCCAGGGTGAACGCCACTCCCCCAGCCACCATCTCAAAGTCCAGCAGCTGCTGGTTCTCCACGCCCCCGGGGTAGAGGCGTGGGGGCTGGCGGGAGGTGCTGTCCAGCAGAGGGGTCCAGAAGGCCCAGGAGGCCAGCAGGTTCTCCGTGGTGATGAAGAAATCCTTCCTGCCGTGGTAGATGTGGGAGATGAGGACAGAATAGGCATCCCTCTCCTTCACAGGGCTGTACATGTAGAAATCAGACAGCGGCTGTCCGAAGACGTGCAGGTCTGAGCGAGCCCCTGCTTCTCTCCAGCTGTCTTTGGGCATGACAGGCTGGAAGAGGTTCCTGCTCACCAGCACCGCAGGGGTGTTGAGAGCACCGTGCCCGAAGTAGAAGATGATCTGCTTGGGCTTACACTGGCTGTGCCCTGCATCCCTCAGAGTGCCACTCTGAGGGCAGTAGGCCCTGTTCCTGAAGAGGACACGGGCGTAGCCCACCCGCTCATCCAGAGCCTTCCCAGAGGTGAGGAGGAACGGGACCCCTTCCCAGCGTGGGCTGTGGCTGTGGATCAGCACTCCTGCAATGACAGACACCCCACCACAGCTGAACAGCAGGCACTCCTGGGGCATCTCCATCACCTGCCCACCACTCGCCCTCCTCAGCTCCTTTGGTAGCCACTGTGTCTCTAGCTCCCCATTCAGCCCTTCCATGACTTCACTGCCTACCCAGAACTCAATGATCTTTATGGTCCCTTCCCACCCAGGCCATCCATGATTCTCACTCCCTCCAGCTCCCTGCTGTGCTCCCTCCCAGCTCTCCCACTTGTTCAGCCTCCTTTCATCTCGCAGGAAACCAGTTTCTGAGCATGAGCATCATTTAGACAATTCTCTTCATGTTCACAGCATGGCTGGAGATGGCCTCGTGGTTCACTCATCACAGAGAACAAAGCTTTACCCCTCAGCTACAGAGAGCAACTCAAGTTTATGGGAAGGCAAAGGAGTTTACAGGCCACTTCTAAAAACTGTGAAGAGATGTTATAATAATAGGCCTGTCCTAGGTTGAGAAAGAAGTGAGTTTTTTAGCTCTTACACTTCCCATTCCCTGGATCACTGGTTAACTGACACAACAACAGCATTATCTTGTCCAGCTCCCAGTTACCACGTCAGTGGATGGCTGGGCACATCCCTGAGTCAGCAGTGAGCCCCAGAGCCATGGGGCTGGTACTGCAGGGCTCACAGCTCCTGCTCTCCTCAGCTCTGACTGCTCCCCTGGCCAGGGCCCAGCCCAGACTCTCACCTGCAAAGGTCGGTGTGGTGCTGACGTAGCCCCGCGCCTGGGGCAGCTCCTCCTGCACCTGGCTGTCGTAGGCCTGGTACTGCCCCAGCACGGCACTGCTCCTCTGCAGCCCCCACAGGGACTGGAAGGCCTGCAGCTTGTGCTGCACCACCTCCTGGGCGCTGCTGACGTTGGCAGGGAGCTCCATGACCAGGAACATGAGGGCCTCGGTGAGGTGGTTCTGCAGCACGTCCCGGATCACCCCGTACTGCTCGTAGAAGCTGGTGCGGCCTGGGCATGGAGAGGAGGCAAAATGCTGCTCAGGTGACTGCTTCCCCTGCCTGCATCTCAGCGTGGGGCCAGGGACAGCAAAGCTCCAAGCTCCTCTCCTCCCCACCCAGCAATTAACCTGAAGCAATCAAGCTCAGGGAGGCTGTGGGTGTCCTGTCACTGGATGTGTTCAGGGTCTGGTTGGACAGAGCTTTGGGCAACCTGTCCTAGTGGAAGTGGTCACTGCTTGCAGCAGGATGAGATGGTTTTCCTGTCCTCAGAAGGCTCTGGCTGAGCCATACCCTTGGGAGACAAAATTTCGTGCACAGAGCCACGCCTCCCTTTCCCTGCCTGGCTTCTCATGCAGGTGGGAACAGTGGGAGAAGGACAGTGCACTGCTGGAGTGACTCAAGGCTGTGTGCCACCAGCAGCAGGCTGCATCACACCACAGGCTTCCCCCACTGACTGATCATTTATCTCCCCCCCAGTCCAAAGGCACACTCAGTAATAGGATCTGTGCTGCAGACTTGCTGGGAGCCAGGCTGCCAGCTGAAGCTGCACAGGGGAAACCAGACATCAAATGACATCAAATGACAAATGACATCAAATGACATATGACATCAAATGACAAAGTTGTTCAGAGGGGGGAGCACAGGGAGTAGCTGGGGCTGTGCACAGACAATGCTGCTGTCTCTAAATCTTTCTGCAGTGCACCTCTCTCCCACAAACAGGCTCAGGTGGGCTCTGGGCTGCCAAACCAAAGATTCCCAGCCCAAGTTTGACAAAACTGCATTAACTGAGTCTGTGGTGGCTGAGGGAGAGAGGCAAAGGGAAGCAGTCCTGCTGGTGCAGCAGCCAGGGCACCTGCCGTGGCCAGGAGTGCTGCAGGCAGCAGCCCAGGAGCTTTGTGCTGAGCACTGCAGAGGGGATGCTGCAGCATTGCAGGCAGGCAGTGCAGCCGTGTCCTTCAGCAGGAGCCCCACGCTGCCTCTCTGGGCTGGGACTGTCCCTCTGCAGTGCTCTTCCTGCCACAGAGAGGAGGGGACAGAAACAGGCAGACAAACCCAGACTGGCCCAGGGACAGAAACATCCAGGCAGGAGATGCACGAGCACCTCCCAAAGAACAGCACAAAGGCACACTCGGGGTGAGCCTGGGGTCTGACAGGACAGCAGGACAGCTGAAGTGGCCCTAGACTGCATCAATTCCAAATCTAGGGCTGTTGACCAAGAATTGGGATAGAAAGGTCAGCAATGCCCCCAGAGCTCTGCAGCAGAAAAAGGTGGGGAGTTCTGCCCCTGCTCCCAGATGAATTACAAATGGATTTTTTCCTTAGAGGCAGCAACACTACCTGGAAGTGAGTCAGTCTCCAGCACAGGAAGTGTGGGACAGTCCCTCTCTGTTTCCAGGAAGCAACACACCATTCACCTGTTCCTTCTGTATTTCTGTACCAGCACCACCTCAAGGGCCACCTCCCCATTACTGAGGAGCCTGCCAGCTCTCACTCACTCACCCTGCACACTGCCTCACCAACCTTTGGCATCCACAGTCTCCTTCAAGACAACCTCCACTCTTTCCACATGATGTCGGTTCCAAATTGGGTCCAGAAACCGTCGGTTCTGATCCCGAAAAGGCAGGATATGGGCCACAGCCTGTGAGGGGAAAAGTTCAAAAAACCCAATAAAAACTCAGCAGATTCCCACAGTGCCTCTGCCTCCCTGCCCCATGCAGCAGACAGGCAGCAGAGCAGAGTGGGTCAGAGCAGAGAAAAGCAGCAGAGAGCCTGCAGTGATGCACAGTAGGGTTGCCAGTGGCTGTCCAGAGCAGACATTAAAGGTTTTTCTGAGGCATTTTGAGGTTTCATGTGAAAAGGGTGAACTACAAACTGCAGAGCACTCAGTTTATATCTGTCAGAGGACAAAGGGCTGAGTCAGACCATCCTGGGACTAATGTAAGGTTCCAAAGAGCTGAAATACATCACTTCAGATGCTTACACCACTGAAGCCATCTGCTCTTTTAAT
>VYZP01022809.1:0-14344 GCA_013400635.1 Hypocryptadius cinnamomeus
ACCAAGGTGAACGTGCTGGCAAAGACACATTGCTGTTGATTATGGTTTTATTAGAAATTTGCCAGTCATGTTTTACCTTGAGGTTGAAAAATTGTTTCACCACTGGACAATGTGTCACTGGAAAAATATATTTTTCTGTCAAGAAATCTGGTATTTTGTGTGAAAACCACACACTTGGAAAGCAAAAGCTTTTGACCCTAGATCAAGACGCTATATTAAAATAACAAAAATGGTTGGTTTGGGAATCTCAGTGTATGTTAGCAGTTTAATGGTAGTTTAAATACCTTCTGCCTTCAGTATCTGCTAGTAAATGAATTTCCCAGGCAAACAGTCATGTAAAATTTATGCAAAAGACAAAGATCATGGTGCAGTGCAGGCTGATCTTCCAGCTGGTAGCAAAAGATATGAGGAACTTCAACTACAGCTCCCAAAACTAAATTTTTCAAGGGTGTGAGAAGGGAATCATATACAAGTGGTTTAAGACAAAACCTTTTTGGCTTTTTCTGCAGATAGGAGCAAGATCTAATTAGACCCTACCTTTTTACCTTTTCTGTTGGAGAATTATTGGAAAAAAAATGGATATGTAAGAAACATTAATGACATTCAATATTTATACCATCAATAGGCTTAGTTGCTTTCTTATCTTTGAAGAATGTAATGTGTAAATCATTGCAAAATTGGCATGATTTTAATAGTTAGTGCAGGCCCTTATTTACTTTACGTCCTCTCCATGGTATGAGGCAATTACAGACATGGTAGAACCTGTGATGTTTCTCTGCCTAAGGAAAAGAAGACCAGCTGACAAATACTTACAGAGCATCACTACCCTCTCTCCTGTACATCGTAGAACCAAAACCTCCACCAACTATTGTTCCCTTTCAGCAGATCACCAGCTAGCATTGCTCCATAGCTGCTCTTCTAAGATAGGAACATACGTTGATCTGTTGGAAGGTAGGAGCGCTCTGCAGAGAGATCTGGAACAGCTGGATGGATGCACAGAGTCCAAGCATATGAGGCATTTCTTGAGAAAATTCAATCAAACCTAAGAAGTCAAAATCAGCAATGTTTCACAACATTGAACCAGACAAAGCAGCCTCGTCTGCATTGGTGCTATTTTTAAGAATTTCCCACTTCTCACTAGCATCCCTTTCAACTAAACTGTGACTTTCAGGAAGTCAAATTCTTTTATCACACAACCTCAGGGCAGGACAGTTGCCATTGTAGTGTAACCAACACATTTCTCTAGTGCTCTGCATCACGTACCTCTTCTGCACTGTTCATTTCTCTGCTCTGCCATTTACTGTTTGGCAGCAATTTCTGATTTGGTGCTCTGACTGTTTATGCAGATGCAGAAATCAGAAAATTTTGGTAGTGTACATACAGGCACTTCCAACATACCCAGTAGGAGTAATACTGTCAGCATGCTGCATATGTGAAGTTTTTCAAAACTATTATGATCTCATATCAAGTTTAATCTATCATAGTGCTATCATGCAAGTTGATTTTTTCAGAAATGTAGAGTTACAAAAATGAAGATTTGAATAACTTGTATGCGGGGGTGCACAGGGAAGTGCCTTCCTCTCTCAAAGGAATTTTAGAGCAAATACTGCAAAATTCGTTAACAGAAGTCAGAATACCCATGTTTATTCAGTACTACTGTGCATACAAGAAGTCTGGTTATTCAGAAATGCTGTCTTTTTGGAAAGAGGAATGAACTCATGAGACAAAATTTTTCTTATTCTTTCACTTGTCAAATCTGACTTTACTCATGGGGTAGTTGAAATTTAGGAAAATATAATGGAGATGGAAAGACAAGAGGCAAAAAAACCCCAACGGAAGAATATTTCGTTTAAGGGAATGTGAGTGTTGGCAGTGTTATGGCCTGGGTAGGGCTGTGGTCACACAATCATAGCTGTAGAAACTCTTTCCTGCCCACTGCCTGTTGTTTTCACAGGGGTGATTGGCAGTGTAAACAACTGTCTTCTTTTCTTTTCCCGTTGCACAGCAGCAAATCTGTAACTAAATATTGTTGGAGTAGTGTAATGATAATTTTGTTGCACTGATAGTTTATTTACTTTGGGTATGCTTATAGGTTGAAGAATATGGGTATCCTACAATTTTTGAGGTATTATCCCCACCAAAAAAAAAAAAAAAAAAAAAAAAAAAAAAGAGTGAGATAATAAAGTGCTATATCTGTTTTTCACGAGAAAGATAAAAGAGGGAGGAAAAGCAGAATGCTGCTTCCTGACATGAGCTGACATTGAGAGAGAAACAAAACAAGTTTTGAACATAATGCAGCCATAGCATACCAGGTAGTGTGGCATTACAGTCAGGAAAATAAGCCCTGAAGAAATAACATGGCACAGCTGACCTCAGGATTAAGATGATATCTCTGGACAGTATTAGTTTCTGTATATGTTCTAATGAAAAGAGTATGCCTGATGAAATAAAATGTGCATTTGGAAGACAAAGGAATCAGAGGGATGAAACCTGTGTAGGATTCTTCTTTTTGGGGGGTTAAAAATTTGTTCATCTACTAAAATAAACAGCAGAGTGCTTCAAAAATAAAACTAAAGTAGGTAAGTGCATCAATGATTTTTTGTCTTGCTGCCTTATTTTTTTCAAAACTTCTTCCAAACAGCTGGTATCTCTTGTGTCAGAATATGGCATAATTTTTCTGTTTTTTCTGGTTTTATCTCCCTTTGGATGAGGAAAAAGAAACACATTGCTAGTCTGTGGTAGATCAGACACTCTCACATATTTTCTGTCCTTTCATTAACCCTGCTCTGCCATGCTGGGTCATAGCACTGTCTGGTAAGAAAGACATACACTAGGAGAGGAAGAGCATGTATTTCAAGAAGCAATATTTGAGCTTCTCAATTTCATGCCTCAATTTTCATTACTGCATGTCTCCTAAGCCCAGAGAACACTGTACTTGCATGAAGGTTATGAATCATATTCCCTGCTTATTTGGAAATATCATTACCCAGTGCAAAAAAAACCCCAGAGAATTACCCCAAAGCACCGTGAAGATCACAGCTGGCAAAAAGACACAGCCTGCATGAACCTCTGCTTCACCCCTGGCCAAATGTGCAGTCTTTCAGTTGCTTGTTTGGTGTTGCTCCAGGTAGGAAAGAAAAGAGACATAGGGAAAAACAGCCTCAGTGTGAAGAGCATTGCATAAATGAAGCACCTCTGAAGTTGCCATGCCCTTAGTGGCAACTTCAATGGTTCAATTCCTGTATTGTGGTCTTTCTGTTTAGCTCTGTGCCATGTGAGCTAAAAGACAGAGGTTAATCATGCTGTAAAAGGAAAAGTGTGAAGTCCTTAAACATCTGGGGTTTTTCTTACCCAAATAAAGATTTTTGCATATTCCTATGCCTTACTAATGGATTGGAAACTCTGCTTCATAATGTGTATGTTCCTTAACTGTTGACTAACAGAAGCAACCAGCTGTGCCTTACGTGTACTGTGGTATAAATCTTTGGGGATTCAATGATGATGAAGCACTAATTCAATACCTTTCTTATTCTGGTCCAATTTAATGAAGGGCTAAGACTCTGACTTCTATATGACTTCAGATGGACAGGATGGTTCTCACTGCAGAGCCCAGGACTATGTTACCTTCCCTAAGTGCTACAGTGACTTAAAATTTATCTCCTTGTTTCTGATGCCCTAGAGAGTTTTAAGAGACATTTATGAATAGTATTTATTTTCATTTTATTCAGGTAAAAAAGGCTCAACAGTACAATTTTCAACAAAACTCCATTTGAAATATATCTCAGTTTGTAACGCAAAGGTTTGCTTGATCAGGCAGGTTCTTTATATCCAACTTGATAACTGCATATTCTAGCACTGCAGGTATTCATCCAGTATTCAACACCATAGGATTCTTCTGCAAGACTTGGAGTTTGAATACCAAAGGCTGGCATAGTTTTTCAAATGAAACAATTACAGAAAAAGTAAAGAAGAGAAACATTAAAATGAAAATATGTTTCTGACTTTATCCCTCTGAGAATTTAATGAGATGTAGTACTCAGCAGCTAAAGAGAAATCTACATTTTAAAGTCACCATAATTTTTTTCCTTTTCACCAGCAGAAAAGAACAGACGGATAAGAGATAAAAACCAAGATGTCTGTATTAGGGTTGATGGAGGAAATGTTTTCCCTCAAATAACTTCATGGAAGACATTTACTGAATATTTTCTGAGGAGTTTTTTTAATTAAATACATCTTTGATTCAGTTCTTAATCTTCTACAAAGACATTTAGAGCATCTTCAGGAAGAGATTTACTTAACCTACCCCAAAATTAGTATTTGATGAAACTTCCTTCTTTTCTGAAATGGAAACAGACACTGAGAAAAAAAAATCAACCAGTTCTAATAAAGGTAAATGTAAGAAACACATTGAAAAAGAGAAAAGGAGGAAGTTCTGCTGTATCCAATCATGTGCCAGTTCATTAGTTATTTGTATCCTTATTGAGCTTGTATAATAAGGTTAGGGCCTCTTCTCCTTGGTGTCTTCTGTCTGCAGGTTTCCATCATGTTTAGGTTTTTTTTTCCTGCTGTATCATGTCTTTGCAGTGACTGGCAGAGAGGTGCTACTTGCTTAATGAACTGGAAGAACATTCAGCCCAAGAAGAATGCCAGAAACTCAAATGGTACCTGTACCTGATGAACAGCTGGAAAGAGTATGGCATGAGGAGAATGGAGGAAATGGATTAATATATGTGCTTATAAAAAGTAAAGGTAAGGATAGCTGAACACTTCTGATAAATAAGAACCATTGTGCCTGAATCAGAACAGATGCTTCCATTTGGAATAAGCACATTTAAGTCTGTTAGATAAGTAGCCACTTCGTTTGAGTGAGAAAAATTGATTATTGTAGTTCAGTGAGAGGATGCCGGAACACAAATCAAACACAGCAGATAGCTGGAGACACAGCTAGCAAAATGGAGAAAAAGAGAAGTAAAGGCAATTGCAGAATAAAAGTGGTGTGCTTATGAGCATAGCTGTCTCTTCTAGAGTGGCCTTCATAAGACGCTGCAACTGGCACTGCTGGATACACCTGAAAGCTCAGTAGGAAATTAAAAGGCAATTAAGTGTGTGTTAACTTGTGGAGCACATCATGTGGGTCTTTATATATCTCAGTGTTCGTGTTCTGTACTGTTATGCTGGGCAATTGTTTTGTTCTGTCAGTTGTGCTCTCCAGACATTTAGCTGTAACCTAGCAGGGATTGAGGAGGAAATAACATTCCAATTTTCACACCGGCAACAGCTGATTTGGTTAGGCAGTACACTAAATATAGTAATTTGCTATGTAGCCAACAACAGTGATAGCACATCAAAAAGAGATTCTGTGACATAGCAGGGATCCCTAATGTGCTGGGAATGATGGATGGGCTGTTCATGCACCTCACAGAATGATGCTGCTTTTCAAAATGGAAAACGGCGTGTGTGACCATCAATATCTTACATTGAATTATTGGCTTCTGTCATGGTGCCTGTACTTTAGCCAACTCATGTGGTGGAAAATTATTTTATTCTTGTGACATTTCTGATAAAAGAGGCATCAATAAATATCTTCCCTGAGAAATGTGTTCTAGGTGTTTACAGGTAATAGCAGCAGTCCTTTGAAGAGCCATCCATGACTCATAAGTAAATAAAACTGTTATTGAGCAAAGATTGAAACATGAATACCTAGTGTTTCGTGGGTCTCTTTTTTAACATGAGCATTCTCTTTTAAACATGAGCATTCTCTATGCCCAACATCTAGCTCTATGGCTGTTGTACCAGTATAGAATGCTGCCTGACTCAATGTTAGGGATGCCTTCTGTGCCTTATTGTTAGTGGGAATAAAGTGCCCCCAGTTGAAAAAGGTGATGTGCTAAAACACTACCATTCTTGCCCTTCAGCCCAGGTTGCCAAGAGGATTTCAGCATCACTGCTGTCATAACTCCACCTGTGTGGATTGTACTGAAACACCACTGACAGGACAGCAGCCACAGTAGTAAGTGGGGTTTGCTCTCCATAAGCCAATGAGGAAATTAAGAATGCTCCTCATCATATACTGTCAGGTGCTTTATAGTGCCTTAAATGCTTTCCAAAGTTGATTACACTGAATGCACTTACTCAACAATATAAAATGTAGCGTGAAGATCTCATACAGGTCCAGCAAACCACATGGGTGCTCACCATGATGCCACTGGGGCACTGTCTATAGCTGTCTGTGCACATTTATGAGAGAAAGGTGATTTGGTTGAACTCAAAGCATATAGGGCAGCAGTATGAGATGAAATTTATCTAGAGGCAACATCAACCACTTCTTATTCAGCTATACTTCATTACTGGGTTACAGTACACATTTGTTTCAGAATAGTTGCATCATGATATTTTCATCTGCTGTTCTGCAGTGGTTTTGCACCTTCTCCATATGGGACAGGTACTCCTGCTCCTTTTTCCTTTTGTGTTTGCTGTTGTGGTGTGTTGTCATGGTTTGCCTCAGTTTCCCCAGGTTCTCCCTGAAGTTTCCTTCCCCAGGTGTGTCAATCACCTCTCCTTTCCCCCACCCCAACCTCTGCTGAGTACTGTCTCTCAACCCAGGAATTCCAGAGGACCGTCAAGTAATTGGGCAGATTCAAAAGATGCTCTCCACCCCTGGGGACCATTGCCCCATCCAGGTGTCCTTTTTACCTGAGGCCTGCCCGTCCCCTACCTAATTGGTGGTCCTTAGATTCCCCCCCCCCCGCTCTCTCCCGGGTAAAAGGACGAGCACACCACGCGGTCTGAGAGTTCTGGTGGAGCTGTTGCTAGATTCAGGGGCCATGCGGCCCAGAATAAAAGCTCTGGATTAAACCCTCCATCAGAACCACCAACTCCTTCCTTCACCATTGCCTTAAAGCTTCTCCGTCAGAGGATCTCAGGAGCGGACCCTCCACGGAGGAAGTTCTATTCCGCAACCACCGGAGCTCCAGCATGCCCGGACTTGTCCCCACGTGCTCAGCTGCGACCACAGGCTAGCCAAAGTATCTCTGGGGTGAAACACCACGGTTGCCGCTATTTGGCTCAGCAGCAGGGCCAGACAAGCCAAGGCATGTCCCAGTCAGCAATATTGGTAAAATCCAATAGTTTGCCCAATAGATGCTCTTTGACAAACTCTTGGGACTTTTCAAACCAATCCGTAGCACTGGGCCTTCCCACAAGACTGCTGTTGACAAGACGGTTTTGATGTGGCATTATGTTGTCTCCTGTTTCTTCTTCACTTTCTGTACTCTTAGCTTGACCCAGGTCACAGGATTTCCCAAAACCTGTGACCTTCCCAAATGGTTGATATCCCTACCACCTGCCTGCACCTGCACATAAACAAGCTGTAAGTCATATATGGCAGGTGACTGAAGAAAGCAAACTTGTCTGCTGTCCAGAAGCATATGTGAAATGTTGTGGAATACAGTTGGCATTGAGGCACAGATTTAATTTAACAAACCTGATTTTGTATTAATTGGTACTTGAACACTAGGACTGAAATCACTGCATTATATTAAAATATTTTAAATTTAAATGAACTTTTGCATTTTAGAACACAAATATCTCCCACTGCAAAGCATACATCTGCAAGAGTACTGAGGCCTGTGAGTGTCACATAGTTTTCACTTGGGTTTCAGTGTTAATTCTGAACATTAAAAGATAAATAACCATTTGTTATTTGTGAAATAAGTCCATTTCATAAAACTGAAATGGGATTCAAAGTGTTTGAATTTTAGGGGATTTTTAATTTCAGTGTAAATAGCTTGGCAAGCCCTATTCTAGAGCCACAACCACTACAGTCAATAGCAAGAGACAAGGTATCCATCAGCACAGCAGGGATGGAGCAATTTACCACAGCACATTTCCTCCTTTTAAAAAAAATTCTACTTTCCCAACTACCAGTCAAACAGTGAATTAAACACTTCTTAAAGTACTTCTCTAAGTGTACTACCAGTGATTCTGGGTCATATGTTTCTGGGTTGTTACTATTCCATGAACACTGTTTTATTGCATCTACAATAAAACCTCAAGTTTTGCATCCAATTTCTGCATTGAAAGCCTCCTTTCTAGAGCAGAGATTCTAGAGAAACACAGTGAAAGTGAAGTGTAGATCTGCCTGGTCACACATTCTCTAATAGCAGCAAAAGCTTATACTTGCCAGCCTCCGTTGCACTGGACATAGAGGATGAGTCTAGAGATTTCTAAAAACTAGTAACATTGGATATTTCTGTCCTTTCACCTTGAAACAGATTTTATTCTTTCGTCTTTCACCTTTGCCATTATCAGTTCACTTTTTCCATCTTTAAAAATAACACAGCTTCAGACATTATATTCCCCATTAACACTAGTCCTTTTTGAATTTGTTTCTCAGATGTTACTAGTTTTTAAATAAAAACTCAGCAGAATGAAAAAACTCTCCGCTTCCTTAGAAATAAAAAGTCCTCTCAGGAGAGAAGGAAATTCATCTTCAGCCTTGCACATTGAGTATGTCTGTTATCACTGAGAGGCAGAATAGGGCAGTCTTGTGGACTGAGCAGGGACTGCTGGCTAAAACTATGACACTGAATCCAACTATTGGAAAAGGAACTCAGGTTCATCCTGAGACATCTAAAAAAGGTGATATCTCCTCTCTGGTGCTGTCCTGACTTGCCCTTGGGGTGTGCTGCTTATTCTAAAGCTCTCTGTGATTTGGGAACTGATATTGGCAAAGAACAAAAACAATACCAGGAGTTTCAAGAGGATCATTGTAGAACAGGCAGCAAAGGCATGAAAAAATCAGTGCCTGTCTGCCCCAGGTGAAAACTGAATAATATTCAGAATCACCAGAAATATATACTGCATTTTACCCCATCAAATTATTAAAAAAAGAAAAAGTTTTTAAAATGTGGATCTGAAGCTAGTTTAGAAAAAGAAAACCTTAATCCATTATGCAAGTAGAATGCTGTTCTTTTTTACTACATATTGCTTTTGTTGCTACTAATTATTAGGAATAGGTCCATGTTGAGGGCCCCAGTGGACCTGTGTAGTAATCACTTCTTTAAATTAGCTTCTGATGAAGGACTCAACTCAGTGAGAGCTCAAGTAGTACTGCAAATCCATTTCCAAGCATATTTTACATATACACTTGTTTGTTTCCCCTGAAATACAGCAAGGATTGCAGTTCATTACTTGAAAAAATCAAAAGAAGTCAGGAAAGAGGGACTGTGACAAAAGCAGAGCTGATACAACTCAGAGTAAAATTCTGAAACCCTAAGAATTGGGTGCCTGGCAGTCATTCTGGACCATGGTTGCTTTTGCTGTCCATGACTACCTCAGCATTCCTTTGTGCTTCACATCCCATTATTTTGCTTACATCAACAGATTCTTGTTCTACAGTTAGATGGTAAAATTTATGAGGAAGCTGTGGTTTTTTCCTTGAGAAGAGAGTGTTTGGTACAGTGGACAGCAAATACAGGACCAGGGTCTCCAGGCATAATACATTCCTCAAATGCTTTGTTATATTAAAATATCTTTGTTGGCTTCAGAGATGTGACATCTACCTGTGTCTTCTTTTCTTTATCTGTCTTCTATTCTTGATCTTTTCTTTTCTTTATCCTTATCACAATGCTTGTCCATTCCCAAATACTTGCAAGGCAAAATTTCAGAATTCCAGGGCTGAAGTAACAGTAATAAACTTTGGAAAATGAATATATTTCCTCATTTCTTTTACTGCTTGCCTTCTGCAGGGCTCATATTTTCCAAGTTCGTTTCCTTAATAAATCTGCAAAGCTGCTACAGATGAAACAAAACCAGACAATCCCCTGTGTTTTTGCATTACTTCCATAACAGAGGCTACTAAAGGAGTGTCAACTATTGCAGAATTTATGATTCATATCATAAGTGTTGGCAATAGATCACCTCTCCTCTTTCATCTGAAACGCAATACTCCATTATTATTTCCATGTATTTATGTTGCCCTTTCCATATCTTATATTTAACTGAATGAGTCATAATTGTCTTCTTTCAATTATGCTGAAATAAAAATTGCACTGATAGCACTGGTGGGTGCACTTGACAATGCTGCCCCCCACAGCTCCTCTGCCTTTTTCTGCGGATCAAGGAAACAACTGAGCTGCAGAAGTCCCAAATGTGCTCTTCCTTTAGCTAAATTAAGCCTCATGTCTCCCTCTGAAATTCAAGGCTGCATAAGAGAAGCAAATAAATCAAGAGTGGTGCTATGGCATTTAGCCATCCGTCAGCACTATAAACTGTTCTTGCCTACCTGCTTAAAAAAGTTAACTCCTTACATCCCTATCATTCTCCAGTCCAGGTTGCCCTCCTTTGAATCCTCAGTAAGCCTCAAAGTAAAGCATTACAGCTTGTAGAAAGTAGAGTTCAGCATGGTATGAGCTTTAATTCCTTATGAGGACCACAGGCCACACCACTGAAGTGCTGAGCACCAGCGGCGTCACTCCAGATATCATGCTGCCTGCATTCCCAGCATCTCTGGGAGATCTGTCCTACAAGCTAGATGTCTGGTACACCTCTGAAGAGGAATGTCCATGTTGTCTGCTCTCTTATTTGTGTTGATTTTCATTTTCTCATCAGATGACAGAGATGAGACACAAAAGCAGCTTAAGAACAATTTTTAGGGTAATTAAGTTCCTTATAAGCACTTACTATCATTTTCTTCTCTCTCAGTTATACCCATGATTTCAGCCCAGGTAATTTAGTATTATTTAATAGAGTACCTATTTCACCAATGCCTGAAAATTCAGGTACAGGCTGTGTTACAAGGATGGCTATCTCCCAGAGAAAGTATGTCTTAGGTAATGAGGAGTAAATTTATTTTGGTGTACAATTGGCTTCAAGGAGGGAGATACTTCAGACTACCCTTTTCAGTTTTTGGCAATCCTACAGCCCAGTGGCTGGTAGTCTGCAGGTATTACAGCTCCTGTAATCATGTATTTTGGTGAACATGGGCACACCAAAGAGCAGTGCTGAGTTTAAGAGGACTTCTGCTGCAAGGAAGAGCATTCATAAAGAGACAGGGGACTGATGCAATGAAGGCCACCTTTGCATTCTGTTTGATCTCTGAAAGTTCTCCAGATACACGGTAAAACTGCTGAACAAATTGCTTGCAGCTGTATGTTTCAGAAGAAAGAAATTTACTAGTGATCCTTTATTTTCCTGAAGGAAATTGTTTGTTAGTCTACATATATGCACTAAGTAACATTTCATTCATCTTGTGCAGGTCTTTACAAATAAAAATCTCAGCTAATATCCACCATGTGAATTCAGAAAACTTACAAAGGAGCTAGCAATTATCTTGATTCCACAGCAGAAATAATTTGCCCAAACAACAATCTGAAAGAGAATTTCATATACAAAGAAAGATATCATGTGTGTACTCGCCTGCCATAGAACTCTCTCTTTGTCTCTCCCAGCTTTTCCCTCTCCATGTAGTCTCTCCCCTCCTCCTTTTTAAAGCTTGTTAATTCAGATCAATCCTTCAGTGGTAATATTGCCTTTGGGTTACATGCCAGCCTATGGAATTATATGTTTGAACACAGGGCCAAACTAGCAGTTATTCCCCTGCCACTAAAGGTGAAAAGGTTTCCAGTAAATCAGGTTACTTTTCCACAGGGTAAGCGGTGTTAAATACAGTCTCTCTGGGTACTTCATCAATATGATTAACCTATTGGCATTATAGTTATCAAATTACAGTATGAGAAGTCATAAAGTTAAAAATAAATCTGTTTTCCATTGAGAAAATCCATTTAGGTGGAGACTGTTATATTAAAAGCTTACAGAGTATATATAATAGTATCATAGTTCATGAGGAATCATTACCACACTGGAGGTTTTCAAAATTAAACTTGTGGGAATGTCTTACAGATAAGTAAAAATCTCTCAAGGGATTCCAAGTACATACTATATAGGGCCATCATCTTATTAGAGTTTTACTACTAACCCTATTAGAAGTCTCCAAGCTGAGAAAGATTACAGCATGTGGATTGTAGAGATATTTTGTAGACACTTTGCAACTCACCACAAAATGTTCACCTTGGGATCTTGGTCCCTGTAGCTGAGTTAAATGGCTGCCCTAATTCCACCACCATGGCTGCAGCAGTCTCTTAATGTACCATAAATCCAGTCAAGTACTTTGACCTCTTTATTCATTGTCACTACAGCTCCTGAAATTGTCCATTCTAGCAAAGGGCCTGCAGGAGTTTGGCTCTTTTGACAAATGTGGTAGGAAAGCGAGCTGGTTTCCTGCAAAATGTGGCTGGGCTTTTACTGCAGAGAAAATAGAGGCAGTGAGGAGAAATTGGAACACTAATGCACATCAAATGGGATGGTCATTACTTCCTACTACATGCAAATTACTCATATAGTTTAATCAAATACATTTCAATTCATTAAGTGGCTGATGCTTTTGTATCACATTGCTTGTGGATTCCATGTCTCATTAATGGAGAGTGTTAGAATACAAAAGTGTTGCAAAAAAGTTACTCTGGGTGAAGAAACCTGATACTTCTATAAATATTTGTAAGTGAAAGATACATATTTATTGCAGTTCCCTTCAGATTCTGCTCTGTAGGTTCTTTCAGTTTGCTTTAAAGGTATCTCACACTTTTTCAAGAAACACTGATTTTGGCTATGGAATGTACAAACTTCCAACAAAGCAATGGAAAAATGGAAAAGCCTCAAATCACCTAAGAAACTTGAGTACTCCTATTAAATTAAGCATATGGTCTTAAAATACATAAGATGATACGTCTAGCTGGACCTGATTTCATATAACAAGTTATTTCATAAACATGGGTGAAATCTTGTATATCCAATTCTGCAGTTTTCATTGCTATTAAATAAACCATATTTGGCAGTAAATCTAAATGCAATGCTAGATTGTTTGGATCTCTTCAAAAATGTTGCACTGCATAAAGACAATATCTACAAGATATAAAATTAATTTTCACTGTTACATTTAGTATATTCACACTACTCATTTGAAATCAAGTTGTGGGCATGTGTATGAAAGTAGAACGTTAATGATTTATTAAATTATTGGAAGTTTCTGTTAGTAGCCTGAAACTAATACATATAGGACTTTTCACAGCTCCATTTGAATAACTGTATATGTTGTTGACTTAATGCTGCTAGAATTTTTTACACTACTGCATTAAAAAAAACCCTGTTTTATTCTTCATTTCAATGTGCGTAATGTTTGTGACATTGTTGGTCTCAAACTGTCCTCCCAGATACATGATACTCCCTTAGAAACCTGAAAATGTTGGATTATATTAATTTTTAATTATTTGTATCAAAGTTTAAAATGTTTTAAAAGCTGTTGGATGAATCCTGATATTTCAGGATGAGTAGTTTAGAGTCATGTTTTTTTGGTATTATATTTGTATATTTATAAAATAAATGCTTAGTTAACATATTATGTTTCATCCAGGGAATTAATGAATGTGTTGGATTAATAAAATCAATCTGAAAAATGTAACTTACTCTTTTGAGTTAGTTAGCCCAAATTGTATTTCAAATTATAACAACAATAAATTTGATTGCCATTATGACAACGATACATGAAAAAGTAAAAGAGTAAGAATGAAATACTTAAAATGACAGTTTATTATAGTATCTATGCATTTGCAGCAGAATATGAGGATGAATGGGGCAGAGACTTTACAGCAACTAGCACATTAGAAACTAATAGTCAAAAGGGAAACATAATCTCAGATCCCAACTATTGCTAAAGTTTTGATGTCTTAGGTTATATTATCTACATTAGCATTTAGTGAAGCACAGTAGGAGCAGTTGATTCTAAGATTTTAACATCCAGACAATAAGTATGTTAGGTGCTTTTGCAGCTTTGTGCTTTTTTCTCTGTTCTTCCCCTTTTTTTGCAGCATTTAGGGTAACCTAACAGAACCTAATCTAACAGAAGTCCAAAACTGGATATGAGAAAGATCAATGGAAAATCAAAGTTAATAAATTTAGCAATGTTATTCAAAGTTCTTATTGTATTACCAAGAATTCACCAAGAATGCTGTGTTCAGTTGTTGTCATCCCTGTCTGAAAAAAATGAGCTCAGACTAGAAGATGTACCTGGCAGGATCATTATGTCACTGGGAGAATGGAGATTCCCACTCCAGGAAAAGAGATAGAAGAGCCAACTATGTTTAGACAGGCAAAACAAAGCTGAGCAGGGAAAGTGTTGTCTCTGTAAACGGATCAGAAAGATAAACACTAGCAGGAGAACAGTTCTTAAAGTTTAAGGACAATGTTGACACAGAACCAATGGGCATATCCCACCTAAGAATACATTTAC
>VYZP01022811.1:0-38721 GCA_013400635.1 Hypocryptadius cinnamomeus
TTAAATATAAATATATATATAAATATATATTTATATAAATATATAAATATATATATAAAAATATGTCTGCTCCCTCAGACATATTCATGAGACTTTCCAGAACATGAAGTATTCAAGCCCTCTGACCCTCTGTCCACCTTCATTAAATTTGGCTGATGGGTTCAAGTTGTGAGGGAATCAGCAACTATGCCCACACATAGTACCCTTAAATAAACCTTGTGTCCTTAGAAAATGGGACAGAAATAGAAGTGTCCAAGGTTACTGCTACCTTTTTAGTGTTACAATGAAGTCTTCTTGGAGTGGAGGAAAGACATGGAAATACTTCATGTGCTGGAAAAGCAGCTCAGAGGCTGGACCAGGAGTGTCCCTGGAAAGAAGAAAGCACATTCAATAACCAAACTCAGCTGAAACAAAACCATAGAAAACAAACTGCCTGCACGAGGAATTTGGGGGAAGAGCCAGTGCTGGGAAAGGGGGAGAAAAGAGCACAGGGTATTATTTAGTTCAAGTAAAAACAGAGCAGCGCATCTGAAGAACATAAAAGGGAGGTGCGTGTTACAACTGGCCAGGATGAAAAGAATCAGAAAAGAAAGAAGAAGAGGCAAAGACAGCTTTAGGAGTAATGACAGGGAGATCAGATTTTCAGGCAGAGCTCAGACATGTCAGCTAAGTGGAGCCTTGTGAGTGCTGCGTGATGCTTAATCCAAGAGGCATCCCAAATTCCAGGAACAATATTCACCTCAAGCCAGCAGATGCACTGCTTCACCTACAGCCTTGGGGCTCAGAAAAATACTGGTGTTTGGAGGTTTGCCCTTCCTTCCCTGCATCCATCCCGAATCCTGACTTGCCTTTGCAGGGGCCACAGCTCCTAACAAGGCAGGAAGGGAGATGTTCAGCTGGGCTCAGCTAACGAAGGGTCGGAGATCTGCCTGCCAAAGCCATGGCATTTTCACTCCAGTCCAACCTGCAGATGAGTGGCTGAGATGGGAGTACAAGCCACTTTGATCTCTCTGGTTTACATCTCCAGAATTAAATGAAGGTGTTCTTATAATTTCTTCTCCAGGAGACTGTGTGCACTGTCAGGAAGGGCTCAGATCCCCCCAGTGCTGCAGCACATTTATGCAAGTGGTGGCCGGGTAGTACTTGGTCCCTTATTGATCTGGTACTGAGCAGGAAGACAGGGGAGCAGCAAGGGTTCTCCAGGATGTGCACAAGGATGAATTATGTGAGGGTAATACTCAAGGATATAATACTTAAGGATGACTGCTGTGAGTCCTGTGATGGGAAACTGGCCACCCCTTGCTGCCAACTGGAAACAGAGAAAGTGTTCAGAAAAAATTTTGAGATCCAGCCTGAGCTGAAAAGGGGAAGCTAATGGGGACAGGAGGTCGCTGTGGTGGGTCTTGCAAGGTAGGTAGGAGGTAGGAAATTCCTCCTTGGTAAAACACCATTTCTTCTGACTTCTGCTCAATCCAAAGTGCAGTATGAGCAGCCAGGCACTGCCGTGTCCCACCCTTGGCAGCACAGTTGCCTGTCTTGTTAATTCAGTTCATCCCCAGTGGGACAGGATGGGGCAGGATTTGGCCCTTTGTCTCTAGATGTCTGTACAATCTGTGGGCTTGCAAGCAATGAACCGTAAAAAAAGAAGAGTTGACAATTAAAGGCTCAAAATCTACTAGGACTTTGTACAGAGTGGGCTAAGCAAACAAGTACAGATGGAGCAACCTATGATCTGCACAGTTACATGAGCTGTACAGTTAAGGGTGTACTCTATGCTGCTTAATTGCTTTAATCATACTAATTTATGACCCAGGTTTCTTGCTTAATTAGTGAAACGAAGAATGAAAATTGAATACATAGAATTAAGTCTTGACTTGTTAATTTGGCTTATAACCTCCATTACTGAGCTGGGAGAGCCGTGTTCATTTGGTGTCTGGATGTTTAATGTGGTTGTTCACATGGTTCAGAAAATGGTGAGGAATCAGCAAAGAAAGGGACTGAGCTGATCAGGAGCCCTCAGCCTCACGGCCTCTCAGTGAAGGCTGAGTCAGTGACCATATGATGGCCTTGGAAAGGCCATTTTGGGTGAAGGGGGATGCAAACTTTTGAGATGCTGCTGCTGTGCATGACGCAGCATTTGCCCACACATCTGGAGCGAAGTTCCCACTTTATCCCCAAATGGTTCCCCCAGAACTCAGCATCTTTCACGGGAGAACATCACTAGCCAGCTCCAGCAGGTTCTGGATGCATTTTTCTTCATGGGACATTGACCACTGTTGTTCCACTCATGTGGAACAAGACAACACCATCTCTCATGCCTCCAGGGGCTCAAAGAGAACCTCAGGGAGAATGGCACAGAATCTTCCCTGCATTAGCATTTTCAGACAGGAAACTGTTTTCAAATAATGAATTCTAGTGATAAGGTGGGGTTGTTTTTTTTCCCACTCTGAAACCAATCTTTTTCTAGCTGCAGAGGGTTGTTCCCACCTTACTGTCAAATAGGAAAATTAATTTTTAGAAATCTGATGCGAATGCCTCTGTTTTCTTTTGTCCTCCCCTCTTTTTTCTTTCTGCTGCTTTTAATTTTTGGACTTATTCTATTATTGGATAATTGCATTGGCTAATTGCATTTAAACAGTTTTAGCATGATTGGGTAATTAAATTCAGAGCAATTGGGCTGAAAATGCACAGAATCTGGGAGAAGTATTTCACAAGAGGCTGAACTAGATAAACAAGAGGGGATGTGTTAGTTTGTGTGAGGGTACACACACATACTTAGGGTACACAGGTCCAACTCCCAGACAGGAAATGCCATATTCATGACTCTGGGCCCTTCCCCAGGACCTGGAATCAATGGAAAACAATTTTGACTGGCAATGGAGGGAATTAGATTTTCATTAACACCAGATAAACCAATTCCAGAAGTGAAGACCCCACAAATATCTTAGGAGCTTCTCTTGTCACTGTATCAGAAGCCTCACTGGCAAATGCAGCTATTATTTCTAAATGCCTCCAGTGAAATACAAATTTCCAATAATTCAAATTTCCAATAATTAAATGGTTGCAGCCAGGTGTGTAGCTGTACTCTTGGCTCTCTTGTAGCCAACAGGAAAACAACCATTTTCTTTTAATCTTGTGCATATTCTGAAATAATTTCCTGGGAGCTTTTCACCCACCGTATGTGAAGCAGGTATCCAGCAGGAAGGGACATGGGACACATGAAGTTTTACCCAACTTCTTGTTGCTGGCTCCTTCCCTACTCCTCCCTGTGGCTGCTTACTTCATGCAGAGTTTCCTCCTGCAGATCTCAGGCATGTGGGAAGGCTGGTGGGAAATGCAACAGATTTTGGTGAAGGTTTCCCAGGCAAACCCAGCAGCCCCGGTGATGGAGCCCTGTGCACTTCTCATGGCCGTGCTGCTCCTCAGGCCCCCACAGCACACAAGAGGGAGGAGTCATTTCCCCTTCCTAGCACTGTGCTTTGGTCCTGGTGAGGAAATGAAATCCTCTCATTTTCTGCTCTGAGGGAAGGAGCAGGCAGGAATTGCTTGTCTAAAGCCCACCACCAGCATCTCTAATGTAGCTAAAGCAATTTGCAGAGCCTGGAATGAAACTTGCACCAGTCTGCCTATTTACCCATCCTTCCTCTATCTCTCTCTCTCATCTGAAAGCAAGACACAAGTTTGTGAGTCACAAGCAGACTAATTTCAGAAAAGCCACTTCTGAGAGCCTCTGGCTGCTGGATGAGACACCAGCCCCGCTGGAGCAAACCTCCTGCCAGTCCCACCGAGGCATCTGGCTGAGATAAAACAGGGCAAAGCACTTCTCATTAAATGACCCTGGCAGAAATTGTTTGATAAAGTGCATCTTGTTGATAGCAAGGACTTCAGGCCAGGGCTGTGACTCTGCCACACCAACCACGATGTCCACACTTGGCATGATGAGGAGTGATGGTGAGCAAAGCCAGGAGAACAAGTCTGAGCCAAGCGCTTCAGCCTTGGGCTTTTCCGAGCAGGGCAGCCTGTGTGGGCACCAGACAGGTGCAGGTCTGGGCAAAGCTTGACATTTCCCAGTTGCAGAGACAGAATTTCATTTTGCCACTCCAGGCACGAGGAACTGAGACACATGATGTATGGGAAGGGGATGGTGGGGACAGATCTTGGGCGATGGGCTTCTGCTCCCATTGGAGTAAGAAGGACAGGAGACTGGTGGGGGGAATCTCAGGGGAAATTCTAGAAACTCTAGAAAATTACAGGACACCTCTAGCTCTGACACAGATGACAGGACCATACTTGCCTGACTTGCCACAAAACCTCACAGATTTCACTACCAATGCAGATTTTGGCTTTTCCACCAGCATATACAAAACCCATAAGCATATGGACAGCTACCACAGCAGCAGTATTGTCACTCAGTGCTCTATTGCACTGCCCTCCGAAGCAGAGAAGATGATGTGAAGGAGAGGGTGAAGGTCTTGCCCATGTGGTTCGTACCCCTGAGCCCAGGTGCTCTGCAAGAGGGAGCAGGGGGGCTGACATTGTGCTGAGGTCTTTGCTTGTTCAGATCCTGCGGTGTACAAAGTCAGCGTGCCTCAGGGATACTGGTGTTTCCTTACACCCAGGCATCTCCCCTGGGACAAGAGCCTCTTGTTTTTCCCTCCAGTCCCACTAAGATGAACCTTGCTGGAGCTACACTGCATTGGGATCTGACTGATGTATAGACACTGTAGGATCTGAAGTGCTGGCATAAACCCATGGAGTCATTTACTTTAAAATAAAGAAAAGCAGGGTATGACTGTGAAAGGAGACACACACTGTGTGCACAAAGGGCCAGCATCATAGCAGCTGTCATCCCCTGAGGTGGGCATAAAGACAACAGTCACCTGCTGTAGCCTGCAAAAGTGGAGTGTGCTTTGCAGTTGCCAAAGAAGTATCTTCTGGAAGTGGAAAAAGCAGGACTGTCCCAGCACATTCATGTCGTTTTGGTGGTGTAGCTCTTCTGGGGTCTGCAGTGAGTGTCCACCATGTGGTACCAATCCTGTGCATGCTTGCCCAGCCCCTCACTGCACCTCAGAGGGATTTTACAACCATCTGCTACTCTCCCTGCATGTTTCTGGGTTTCTGAGTGCTGTGAAAGTCTTTTCTCCAGTCTGGGCCCCCAAAAGGAGCACTGTTACTCTTCCAAAGGCTTCCTCCAAACATCTAAAAGAATCATTAGCTGCTGCACATCTCCAAAGTAAATTGTAGCTTTCTGAGGTCCTGGGGGTGCTCTCTTTGGGAAAAGAAGCCTGATCCCCTGTCACCACCACAAGCAGGGTCACCCTAAGCCCTCCTGGCTGCCAACACCAGCACAGGCCCCATTGCATGACATTGAGCATTTCCAGTTCAGCAGTCTCACTTTGTTTGCATTTTATTGCCCAGGCATGACTTATATCCTTGCTGATGGATGTGTCCACAGTCAGTGTGCCAGGCTGGGCACAGCCTGTCCGCTAAACTGAGCCCGAGCTGCTGCAGGCACAACCAGCAGCTCCTGGGGTCACACAGTGTTTTTGGCTCAGAAGATATTTGTGTTGTAGTTTCCTCACTTGGGTCCTCATTTGCCTCAGGGAAGTTGAACTGGCCAAGACTGACAGAGTGGAAGGGCTCTCGGGTAAAATACCCTCCAGAGAGGGTATGCATTGTTGTTTTACAAGCCCTCCTTCAGCAGGATACCACATTAACTTGGGCTGCCCGACTAAAGTGTTTTGCTCCTATTTAGGGATCATTTTCACTAGGGTGAAGCCAGGACTTGCATCCCCCCCAGGTGGGTATCCCCCTGTTCTATTTGAAGAAGTTTTAATTCCCCTACTGACCCCTATAAATTCTGCTGCTTTTCTCTGTGGACCATGCTGCTGTTGAAAGCTGGTCCCATTCTTCTGCTTAAGGCAGGGGCAGCTTTCCATTGAACAGATCCCAGAGTCCCAACTGCAAACTCTGAGCAGCTCCTACCCTAAGCTCCCTGCAAGCACACAGAGCAGAGGCAGGAGACACTGACACCTCCTGGTATAGTGTATCACTGGGAAAAGACTCACCAGCCATTGCCTGAGAAATTCTGCTTTGGGGTATACCCAACACGACACACTGGGTTTTACTCTGCTGCATGGGCCACCTTGGAAGCTGGTCTTGCTTTGAGGTGTCAGGAGATTCTGCATTTTTGTCATGAATACGTGGTTGTTTTCTCATTGCTTCTTTATCAACTCATGGTTTCCCTGACAAGGTTATGCTTTAGCGTAAAAAAAATCCATTCAGCTTTTAAATACAGTTTGCCACACAGCTCAGTGTTTGCTAATACTGCAGAAATTTTCTTAATTTTTTTGAGAACAACATTTTCATACGAGTCCAGCCCAGCTGGTGAGCCCAGCAATCCAGGCAAACATTTCTGTGTTCTTTCCCCTCATGATAAATGTGACTGTGCCATTGCTCAGGGACTCACAGACCACACTGTCTTATTGTTTTTCACATGAGGTCCATTCAATTTGGCAGAATTTTTGCAATGGGAGTTAATTAGGGAAAGCTTGCTGATTAGAAAATACTAGGGCAGATAAAAGTCAGGCTCAAGCACCTCCCTTGCACCTCTAACAGAAGTGAAACCCAAATAAAAATTATTGCAACAGATGCCAATCAAGTTCCACATCTCTTCTTATCAGGAGCAAGCCACGACACTGAGTCTTAATATTTTGAAGTTGTACATAAGACAGGGAGAGTCACAAAATAACATCATCCTGGAAAAGTAGACTAGCAATTATTCTCCACATTAAAAAAAAAGGGGGGGGGGGAAGCAGCAATCTTACTTGATTTATCCTAGTAAATACTTTCCTTAAATAATAGAAGAAGTAATGAAGAGCATAGCTCAAACCAAGCTCAGCCTTTTGGAGAAACGTTACCATTTCTGGTTTTCATAAGGAAACATCCTCCAGTTCCCATCCTATGAACTTCAGCTTTGAGATGCTGTCGGTACTGAGCTCCCTTGTCCCTCCAGAGCCGCAGGGCTCAAACCTTAGCGGGCTGGAAGATGAAGGCAGTGGAATAAAGGCAAAGCAAAGCTATTTTGATTGCACAGTGCCACCCACTGTCGCAGAGACAGACGGCACCGGGGCTGCTGAGCGGGATGGGCGGCGCTTGCTGCTCCCATCAGTAACAAAGATATTTATCTGAGATAGATCATTCTGATATCTAAGAGAGACAGACGTCTGTAAGGCAGCTCTCTGCATGCAGTAGGATATATACACACAGATATATACATACTGCTGGGGTGAGTTGTGTGTATATATATAGATATAGATATAAATATTGTCTACATCAATCAATATCTGTGTACCATTCTGAGTCTTGCTGGGTCACAGAAAGCCGAGCTGAGGTGAGTGGAGATCCAGCGAGGAGGAGACCTTGCTGGAAAAACTTTGGATGTGTCTGGAGGTCACAAGTGCCTGGGAAAACACATCAGTTGGGTGCCAGCCCCACTGGGTGGCCTGCAGGTGTAGAAGGGATAGTCAAGGAGATTGGGAGGGGATGGAGATGTGGTGGTGCAGGGGAATAGGGGCCCATGTGCATGCTTCAGTGAAGATGCTTAATTTGGTTTTTGCAATAGATACATATTTTGATTATCAGCTACGTATGTGTATCAGGATGGATGGAATTACGTGAAGAATATCCTCTGTCTGGACATTGAGTGGAAAATATTTCACCCAAAGCGCCATATCGCTCTCTGGGTTATGCCGTTTTGCATCTACAGAAAGGAAGATATTTCCAACAGTTTTATGAGGAGCTCAAACCAGAGCATCCCAAGACCCTCCAAGCCTACAGAACCATGTATCCTGGGAAAAGACTGAGCTGTATTTTTCTATACATCCACCACCCATGGCCAAAGGCAATCCAAGCAGCCGGAGAGCAGGGCGTGCTCTGGCGAGCTGGGAGCTCTTGCAGGATGGTGTTCTCTTCTGCAGAGACGCCCTTGGAGAAGAGATCTTTCATTAAGATTGTCGTTTGCTACCGTTTCCATCTCCACAGAGGCTGCCTCCTCCTCACAGGCAGCATCCCCAGGGAGGGAGTGCTTGTGAAATATTCATACATCAGAAGAAATTACATTTGTAAGCGTGGACTGCGAAGCGACAACTGGCTGGAGGGGCGAGCAGGGAAAAACAACAGGAGCGAGGGAGGGAGGAAAAAAAAGGCAGAAAGTGGGAAATGGAAGGTGAACTGTGATTTCTCCCTGCCAAAATGCAGTGAGGAGCTTCGTGGGCTCTGCTGGGGTTCATTTATGAGGGCATGTGTAGGGAAGAGATTTTCTTCTCATTCGGGGATGTCTAAGCAGTATTCGTGTTCGTGCTTCTGTGAGACTGGAAAATAACCTCACCCTCTCTCTCCTGTGAGACTGGAGAATAACCTCACATTTTTGTACAAGGGACAAAAATGCCCCCTAACCACTGTGTCACAGGTTTGAATAGTTTGGGCATTTCTGCAAGGTCTACTCCAGTTTTAAAGAATGTAAAATAATTCCACATTTGGGAATTTTTGGTGAAATGGGATTGAACAGCAGGAAAAAGGCAAACCCAAGAACATTTAGCCCTGCATGTCAGGAGACTTCAGGCCCACGATCAACAGGAGGCACCTGAGTGCTTGGTGCAGCCTCTGGGTATCTCCAGCACACAACTGCAAATCTTTTACATCCTGGTGGATCACTAATGCTCCACAAGCACATTGCAAGAACTCCTTGAGAAATACATATTCCCTCTTAAAAACCATCCTTTTCATTTTCTTCTCTCTGTGTCTCCCCCTGAGGACTGGATTCCTTATCAAGATCCAGTGCCTAAGACCTCTAGCAGTGTCAGTAACAGTGAAAACTGGAAGAATCATTGTCTTTAATATTGTGATCATTAAGATCCCCCCATTGCTGATGCAGTCTGTTGCCCACTGCTGCTTAATTTATCCAGATACCCTATAGGTATAGGAAAGGGGACGGATAGCATCCTACAGATGTTTTCTTGAGATGATGGTTTCCCTCCCTGCACCCTTACAGCCTCCCTACACCCTCCTAGCTGGGTCCTCACCTCCCCTGCAGGAAGCACACGCACACTCACATGATGCGGGAGCAAGTTTTGACTATTTTAGGGCTTGAAATTTCCCTGTCGGCATGGCAACTTTCAACTCCTCACCTCTGACGGAAGCTGCTTAAAATAGAAAATCCAGAAAGCAAGCTTTGTGCTCCATGCTCAGCAAGCCCAGCTCCAGTATGGTAGGCAGGGCAGAATCTGGCCTCACAGGGCCAGAGAAATGCCAGGGTTAAGGAAGATCACCCGCAGGCCATCACCACCCCCTGCTGCAGTTTGTAAAACACCACCTGAACCTTCATGATTCCAAGGTATCCCCTCCCTTTTCAGCCTTCTTAGCTCAGGGAAGCTTTGTTTCAATATTCCCAGATTTATCCACAGCCATTAAGCCTCCATCTTTCCATGGATACTGTCTCCATCTTAGACACATTTTCCCCCACACCTCCAGGCCTATTCAGTACCACGAAAAGTGCCAACCCTCCAAGCTTACTTTTTATTTGCCTTTTTTTTCCTTTGCAAAACCCATTAATTTTTTACACTCACTCTTTTTCCCAAACCAATTTTTCCTCCAGCTCACACATAAACAATTGTGATTGCATGGGGTCAAGTGGGCATGTGGTGTGTCTGCTCTAATCCCCGCTTAACCTAATTCATTTTCTGTCTAAGAACAAAACTCTGCGAGATTCATTCAAGAGTCTGGATTATGTCTCTCTTGGCCTACAATGCACACATAGCATTAGGGAATAAAAAAACCTAGAAGTCATTGGTGAGGCACTAAACCTGAAAATAACCCACACACTTTAAAAATCCCTTTCTGTGCCTGGATTTGAGCTATGAGCCAGGATGTGCGGGAAGAGCTTCTCCACTGAAACGTCACTGCCAACACAGAGTCCAGCCCTCAGGGCTATTTTTAGGTCAATGGGGATCTGGACCTTGCTGTCATATTTTGTGCCTGAGGGGTTTTTCCCCTTATTTTCTCCTCTCAGCAACCCAAAGTTTTCTGGGGAGTTCAGCGGATGGAGCTGGGTTGTCTAGGGGGTTTTATTTGGCTTTCATATGGGAAAAGTAAAATCAATCTTCTACATCAGGGAGAAGGGCTTGTTTTGTACAAACACAATCACTGCTGCTTGTTGTTGCTTCTAGGGGAGCTTGTTGACATTTTTCAATCAAAATATTTTCCACTCTCCCTCCAATTGATGTCTTTTTCTTTTCTCCCCTCCTCCTCCTCCCCTTCAGTTTGGCAGGTGTTGTTTTTTTAAACAATTTATACACTTTCATTTCTATGTGTTTTTGAAAGGGCAATAAACACCCAAGCATGTTTCTTTCCCTTTCTGCAGGTGGGCAGTGAGTATTAACATAAAGAATTTCTCTCTCTCCTGTCTTTATTTTATTTATTCCCATCCTTTTTCCCACTGCTTCCCTCTCTCCTGAACTTGTTGAAACTGCCCCAAGCAGGCAAAGGGCAAATGCCAGCTCTCCTCTGGAGAGCTGGAAGCACCCCACTGAGCCAGGCAGGGCCAGTAACCTCTGCTTTCCAGGATAAAAATGGATTCGCTTCGCTTTTCCTTCTTAATTTGAGATCCAGGGATGCTTGACTGAGACACCTCTAGCAAGGCATCTTCTCAAGAGTCTGCTGCAGGCTCCTGGCTTCAGAGGGACACAGGACTCAGCTGGGAGGAGAAGTTACCTTCCAAGCACAGGGATGAGCTCTTGTCAGAAGCAAGCCTGGGACACTGTCCCCTGCAGATCTTTGCACCTTTTTTGGGTATTCTGACTCTTTTAAAAGCTGCCACTGGAAATGGGAGTTACCTGTATTTCACCTGACTTGCATTTGTAAATTGCCACTCATAGATACCCTTAGAGGAGAAACAGGGATGCCCATTCCCCAGACCAGATAGAAAACCTCAGGTTGTATCTCTTACACAAAATGCCAGAGGAGATTTAATGCTTCACTACCACAGCGTGTGCTGTTGTTCAGCCTAAGAGGCAGCAATCCCCATTTCCCGGGCAAAGCTCCTCCTGAGCTCCTCTGTGGGCATGGGAGCTGCTACAGCCTCCAAGGAATACTAGGAAGAGTGGGGGATATCAAGAAAAAGCAGTCAAGCTGGACAAGCAGGTATCTGCAGCTCATCTAAAGGACCTACAGATAAGAGAAAAACAGCAACAGAAATTTCAAAAGCAGATTAAGGGAGGAAAAAAGTGTATTAATCTCATTTCTAGGCCAGGCCAAAAAATCAGGTGTTTGGGAGTGATTTACTGAAGTGTGCTCATTCCAAACACCAGCTTTCCTGGAGCCATTGAACAGTGAAGCAAAGTTAATATGCTCATGTAGTTGCCTTTATATAAATTTCTATGGTGCCATTATTAACACAGTCAATACCAGGAGCTTTATTTCTTGATTCCCCTGAGCAGGACACGAGTCCCGAGGTGCCCTGGGTGTGAAGTCCTTAAGCCTGGAGCTGCAGGTGGGTTCCTGCAGGACTACAAAGGGTGCCTGTGCTCGAGCTGCCCAAGCAGACAGGGTAAACACCCTGGCCCTAACTATTATAGGAAAGAGTGAGCCCACATGTCCTGACTCACTCCCTGAGGGACACCCAGCAGAGGAGCTTGTGGTCACCCGTGCATCCCTCCTGCCCCACCACTCGCCTTTGCTGTGGCTGCAGCTCGTTCCCTCTGAATTTTGGAGCCTCTCTGACCTCTGCTCCCAAGGGAGTGCACCCCTCCTTTCCCAAATTCACTGTTTGTCTCCTGTTCCTCCTTCTGTGCAGCCCCAGTGCCTCCTTCAGATGCCCCTTCCTCTGTGGCAGGGACTGGCAGTGATGGAGCTCCCTTTGGGGCAGCCCCAGGTTACAATTAACCCATTGCTCCCTACTGACAGTGCTCATCTTCCAGAGGTGTAAACAACTCATTGAAAGTAAATCAAAGTTAAATATCTAAGCCCCCTTTCTGGTTTGGAGCTTCTCCATCAGCCTCACAGTCTTACCTTGCATGACGGCCATGTAACCACAGTGCTTCGAGCTTTGGCACAGGGATAGGACAGAAATTTGTGTGTGTGTCTACAGAGAAAAGGGGATGATCAGGAGAGGAGAAAGGATCAGGGAGCAGTGCAGCAGATTTGTGCCAACAAAGGATGTTTTTCCTCTCTTCATTCCTTCATTCCCGTTTAACTCCCTGTCACTTTAATTCCTGTTTAACTCCCCCCAGACCCTCAGCAGCCACCAGCTGAAGCCCAAAACCAGCTTTCACTGTTCAGACCCTCAAACAGTCCCTGTCTGAGGGAACAGAAACCTGCTGTGAGAAGCCCAGATGTTGGGATAAACGGAGAATTTCCTAAAATTATTGCAAAAAGGTCAGCTACTATTTAATTTAGATATTGCTAATGGGAATTGCCTGGGTAGGCTGTACAGATTACTAGAAAGTCCCTTCCATACCTCTCCGTTAGTCTGCCTATTTAAAACCCCCTCTGTCCCCTCCCTAGACACCCCTCGACTGCCCCTGCTGGCAGGACATCTGCCAGGGGAGGATGATAAGACAAAGGAGCCACCATAAATCACAGCTGCTAATTGCAAAGCTGTGTGTATCTGTCCTTGCCCTTTTGTGCCTTCGCCTTCAATCCACAGCTTGCCCATCCGATCCATCTCCCTGTCAGTCTTGCTCCTTTGTGTCCCTCTGTGCTGCTCCCCTTTATGCTCTGAAGCACAGCCTCTGCTTCTTCATAATCAGCTTGATTCCCTGTGTCTGCATTCTTGAGCACGCCTGGCCCCATTGCCAGCTTGTTCACTCCTTTTATATTTCTCTTCTTCCTGGAGTATCATCACCATCCCTGCTTCCCTGCTTGCCTCTCTGAACAGACACACATGATATGTTTTGCTGTTGCCATGCTTTTCAGACATAAACTAATTATGGTCTGCAAGCCAGAAGGTCAGCAGTAGGATCCTTATTTTTGCAGCCCTCAATCCCACTATGCAAATGCACATACAAACATGGATGAAGGTCTTTCAGGGAGATGATCAGGCCCAGACACCAAAACCCTGCAAAACCAGTAAAAAAGGCTGATTCTTATCATAGAAACCTTCCCTTGTCAGCAGATGCTGTGCCCAGTGCTCAAGAGAAAAACCACGTCAGCTGCACTTTAATGTCAGAAATATTCAGGAGGCAAAACTACCAACCTGCCCACCTTTGGGTCATCTCTTCATCCTTAAAACATTAGCCAGCCTCCAGATTTCCAGGAACGGGTTTTTTACCACCCTGAAGAATGTTGGGAGATGACAAGAGGCCATACTTTTACATTCAAGTGATTTAGGAAAAATATCAAGAATAGATCCCAAGGAGAGAAGGAAACCCCTTAGGGATTACTAGGAGCCAGTTTAGTGCTTTCCTGGGGGAAAAATAAATTGCAGGGCAAACCAAGAACTGACAGTCTCTGAGGCAGTGTTTGACTACCTGCAGAAAACTATCCTTGCTATTTGCTGTCAGTGCTTTGTTCCAGCCCAAACTGCCTCCACCCAAGCAAAGTTGTTCCACAGGTTTCAGACACTGAAAAAGTGTAGGGAAAACAGGGTTAAAATATTTCAGAGAACAAAGCAAACCAGGAAATCTCTTCTGTGAGCCAAATGCCATTATTTTTTTGCAGAGACTTCTGGACTGTGGGACACCAGCATTAGCAAATCTTGTTAACAATTTGCTTGAGCATTTTTGTGAGGCTCCAGAAGAATGGGTTACGTGTCGTATTGATTTAATGACAACTATTGCTGCTGGGAATTGATGCTTTCATTAGAGAAAGCAGTTTAGCAATAGACTTGTGAATGTCTGACCAACTCAGGAGGTGGCAGGGAACAAATGGTTTCCCCTATTGAAATAGGCAAGGTGTAATGCAGGAAGACTCTGCTAATATCACAGAGCTGTAACACAGCTCTGGTTCACTGGATTAAAAAATCCCATAGTTGCTGAAACCCTCCAAAGATTATGATTAATATATCATCTCTTTGGGAGAGAACAGTGAAATATCTGATCAAAGCTAGTACTGTTTGCTGAATGTCTGCCTTTGAAACCTTGGGAATAAGACTCAGTTTCCCCACACTGGAAATCTTTGGCTGCTGATGCCAGATATCTTGGATGACGATTCCTAGAATATAGGCAACCTGAGGCAGACAAGGCTTACTCATTGGGAAAAAAGTCAGAAAGGAAATTGAGGGTTGAGGTGGCAAGAGACCTCTGGAGGTCACATGGTCCTGTATAATCTGTGAATTCCCTGTGGATGCATCCCTATTCTCTCCTTGAGGTCCTTGACAGAGATATGGGGCAGCACTGAGAGGCTCCACCATCAATCCCTGGCTGCACCATTTTCCCCTGAGTGGGCTTTGTGCCACCAACCACAACCTTCTGGACCCAGACATTCCGCTGCTTTTTAACTCACAATGCCATCCCCCCCGTAACCTGCACTTTGTCCAGGGGGATGTCACAGGAGACAGTGCCAAAGCCCCACTGAAGCTGAGGTAAAGAATATCCACCACTCCACTGCATCCACCCCGTCACCTCCTTCAGGTTGGTTAAGCACAATTTCCCCTTGGCCTTTCCCTTTTTCTGCTGAAATAACAGCAGAGCCCAAGGATATGGTATTTTAAGAAAACAACTAGATTAAGAGACAGATGCTAAGTGTTCAAAGACTTCTGACAGAGATAAACTGCAGTATCAGTCTCTATCAGATGGAGAGCACAGGCCCCACGCTTCAGGGGAGAGGCTTAATGATTTAGTAGAGCTTTCCCACCTCTCACTAGTGAGCTCCAGCCCTGCACACAGATATGTGAGCACCAAGGGGAGACAACCCCAGATGTAAATAAATCATTAGAAGCCCTCACTCAGGGTCTCAGCACTGAAGATATTCTTTGGGCATGTTTCAAGCAAGAAGCAGAGCATGTTTCCCTGTGCTGGGTTATGTCCCACACCTCTCCTGGAGGAGGGTGGATATCTCTCTTCATTCTTCCTACTGCCTCTGGGGCTACAGCCTGTATTTTCTCTGGTGCTTCAGGCTTTTTAGCAGGTATTTAACTGTTCATGTGAGTGCACAATGATTATGCTCCTGATGGGAGAGGGGGATCAAAGAATTTTCTGGATTCTGCTTCCTCTTTGTCCTTTTTTTTGCCTGCTCCCTCTCCACCCTGGCTTTCTGTTCCCCAGTGAAGCTGCTCCCCGTTACCCTACCAAGCCAGCACAGCTTGGCTCTGCAGGTTGTCCTCCATCTGCAGCCTTCATCCCAACACTCAGTTAGGTGGAAGCCTCTAACCTTCAACTAGATGGCAAAGGAAGGAAGAAGAGAAACTTACATGTGGCTGCTTGTGGTGCAGCATCCATCCTGTTTGTTGGGGAGCAGAGTCATATCTCTGGCATCCTCACTGGCTCCATTTCTGAGGAGGGAAGTTCTCTGCAAGCCTCATCTTCCTGTGCAATGGCTTCCAGAGGCTTTGCCCACTGAGGGCTGGTGTTCAAGCATTTAAACACGACAGCATATGTGGATGCAACAAGACCAACCAAGTTTTATCCACAAGGAAGAAGGAAGTTTGTGATGGTACCACTGCTCTATTTCCTCTGAACTCATTGACATGTATTAACCATGGCAGTTAATACTCACGTGGTTGAGCTTGATGAAATGAAGAAAGGGAGAAGGACACAAGCATACAGATTGGGAGAGAGGAGAAGCCCTGAAAATGCCATAAAACCTGCCAGGCATCCTTATTGCTGCCATTGGGAATAAGATTTTTTTCAAGTACAATGGCAGCAAATAGTTCAAAGATTTGATTTCAAGGACTCCTGCAAGAAATCCTCCTCCTTGTTATGTGAAGCTTCACCTTTTCTGATTAGTTTTTAACATCCTGCTTAGACCACTGTACTGATTACAAAATTAAGTTCCTCCTCTGAAATCAGGATGTCTACACAAAGTTACAGCCAAAGAAGCTCTAATCCCAAATCCCACATAAGAATCTCTGGCACCCACAAATTTCACAGGATTTTTGGGTGCTCACCACCTCCCAGGCAGGATGTGTCCTCAAATGACTGAACTGAGAAGAAAAAAAAAAAGAAAAAAAGTCCTCTCAAAAGTAAAACATGCTTCTGATGCAAAATTAGCATTTGGCAGAGAAGTGACTCATGGTGACTGAGGGCTTCGTGCAGCCCTTCTCTGAAGCATCCAGAATCTTTTTCTGGCTTGTGATTCACCAGAAAATGGTAGATGAGCACATCTTGACCTAAGCAAAAACTGAGGGTGTTACAGAAGAAGATGAATGTCTCTTCTCTGCTCTCTGAAATGGCGCTGCTGGCACCTCTGTGGTGCCAGGAAGAGGGAATACAGCATTTCCAGGGGTGGGTTAAAAGGCAGAAAGCTTCATTTACAGCGTATTCTAAGTCTTTGGGAAGCCCGGCGGTGAACCAGTGGTGGATTCCACTTTTCACAGAGCAGGACCCTGCGTGGGAGGGTGACATGTCAGCTCTTCTGAGGGCCTGATGCCTTTTATTTTTTTATTATTATTTATTGCAGGACCCCATTTTTGTCACATTTTCCATATGCTCTTGTGACCCATAGCCCCTCCCAGAGTCCAAAAATCTCATCTTCAGACTCTTCACAAAGACCTTTTGGCCTTCTTTGAGAAGAATTTTTGGGAATGGGGATCAGCAAAGCGCCTGAGCACCACCCTAAACCCCATCTATACTTCCCCTTCGGACACAGCCTCGCATCAGCGGCACTGTGTGCAGCAAAGACAGCATTTTATCAGCACACATGAATTGCAGTTTCACCACCTAAATTGCTACAGGACAGAAGGAAGGAGACATCTATAAGACATGTATATGTTTACTGAGTGGAGCACATATGTAACAAATTTGGGTTAGAGTCCAGCTGCATGAAATGGGGCAAGCACAACACCTCCAGCTCTGCAATGTTCTGAGAGAACCTTTCTGCCCAAGGCAGGGCACAGTGTGGAGCCAACAGGCACATCTGGCTGATGCCCCAGGGACAAGCACTATGGTGATGCCCCAGGGACTCTCTTGCTTTTTGCAGGAGGGGTGATTGCAGCTGTCCAGGCACAGAAAGGCAATGAAATACATTTTGTTTGTGGTTGGGTTTACTGATAGCTAAGGTGAAAAGACCAGCCTGTCTTCTGCTTCTTGTTTCATAACTATGCCCTCTGTCATACTTCATTTCTACATCTCTCTTAATTATTTTTTAATCCAGATGACTCCCCACAGCAAAGTCCCAAGTCAAGCAGTCTCTTATGCTCTAGCAGAGAGAAACAAATGTTGATAATGATCTTTTTTTCTTCGCATCAAGTAGAATTAAATGCCAGCTTTTGTCATGACTACAAAACATTCTCTGGGCCGAGGATTCCCTTTGGATAAATGCTCATCACAAAATAGCATCTTCCCAAGCACCTTCCCTCATTAATTATCCCCCTGGTCAAAATTTCCAGGACCTTCCTACTGCAAAAACACTATGACACTGATGTCATGGTTTAACCTGAGCTCATCTTAAACAATCTAAATCAGGTTTTGTGGGAAGGGTAGCCACGACTACAGAGCAATACTGAGGATAAACACTTGAGGTGGTGGATGTTAGCTGAGCTCTGTTGGATGGCAGCATCATGCTACAGGCACTCGAGGGATCCCAGGTGAGTGGCTGGGTGTGTCACTCCCCATGGCTCCAGACATCCAAGTGCAAAGTCCTTTTTTGCCACTTGTGTTGTGAATGCAGGCAAGGGCAGATGACTTTGGGCTTTTGTGCTTCCCTTCTCTGGGCTCTCCATGAAAAGGAAGGTGAAAATTGCTTTCCCTGTGCTGCTGCTGAAGGGAATCCAAGCAGGAGCCTTTTCCTTAAGGGCTTTGCTGTAGGATCATCCACCTGCCCTAAGGTACCTGCTGAACCTTTTTGTCAAACGGCAAAAGAGCAATGCAGAGGTGGTATCGGGCCAGCCACGCAGACCTGAGCACAAAATGCTGCCTTGGTGAGGCTGCCTCCTTGAGCAACAAAGACAAAATAAAAAAAAAGGAGTAAAATTCCAATCCTGCCATTGCTTTCACGGTAATCAGCATGGCATTATGCAGAACGATTTGTAATTTTACACTGACAGCTATTCTCTTCTGGCAGCCACCATGACTTAAACAAATGTCTGAAGTTGCAAGGGGCTGAGGGTTTGTGCCTTTGACAAAAACCTCAGCTCAATAAGGAGCCCAAAGAGAAAGAGATGCTGCTCTGCAGTCCTCATTTCAATCCTGGCCTATGGATCATGGAATCCTTCCTTGGTGCCTATGGTCATTCTGTGATGTCAGCCCCACTTGAAATTCCTTTTGCAGAGCAAACAAGAAACACAACCTGTGGACTTTGCTTTTAATATCCTCCTTTTCTTCTGATAGAGAAGTGTCTGGAATGAGAGGAAATGCAGGGATAAACCCTACAGCTCAACCCAACATGGCAGATTTTGAATATGAATAAAAAATGTCAAAGTAATATCCAACCTCTTACTTGGGCAAAAACTTTTATTTTTTTAATGCCTTCTAGATAGACAAAGCAGGCAGCAAGTGCCTGGGTAATAAGTGATCAAGTAACTCTTCAGCTGTACAGGTTCACAGGAAATTGTCTAATCTTCCTTACAACTCACAAAACAAGGGAAGCAGGATACAGAAAATGAGAAATATTCTTTTTTGCCTTGAATTAACTTGTCTTTTCGACTGAATTTCTCAAAAATCCAAGTCCAGTGACTGGAGGAGCTTCAGCCTTATGAGCTGTCTGGTCCTGGACACTGAAGAGGATCAAACACAAAATGGGATGAGGCTCCAGAGCTGGAATGCTCCAATTCAGATTCATTCATAATATTAATATTTCTCTCGCCATCAGGTCTTGTTCATTCAAGACACCTGTATAGCTCAGGCCCTCCCACCAACCACAAGAATACCCTGCCAATCCACAGGGATTTCCTATAGGTCTATTTTTAGAAAAAGTTCAGGGTTTGGAATCAATAAAAACTGCTTAGGTCAGAGTTCCATCTGTGTCGAGCCTGGCTGGTTTTCAATCAATCTCTTCATTAAATTTTCATGTCTTGACAGAAAATTAGAAAAAAAAAGGAGGATTTGTTATTGTGTAGGGAAAAAAATTTGCTTTTCAAGCAAAGCAACTATAATTTGTCCAAAGTTGATCCACACTTAGAGAACTTCTTTGGCTACTGTGAATATTTTTAGTTTTTGTCTGGCTACTTTTGATGGTTTATTTAAGGTGTTGTTGGCACAAGTGGGAGATTTCTGGGAACTTTATAAAAGCTTTTAAGTTTTTTTGCTTTTATTCTGGAAGCTTTTGTGTGCCCAACAGCTGACAAGCTGTTTCCAGCTCTAGTGGCTTGTCCAATAAAATATATTAATGTTCCCTACGGCCTTGATACATTTCTGTGATGCTCAGAAAAATAGAGGGCTGCAATTCCCACCTCAAAGCCTCTCACCAAGTACTCTGCCTGATATGTAAAAACCCCAGTGTCCTGAGGCATTTGTAATATAAAGTTGAGGTTATATAATGCACCATCCCCTTCAATCCTGATCAGGACAGATCCAAGGTCATTTCCCTGGTAACTTCAGGAGACTTTGGCACAAACCCATGGCTTTTTTTTTTTTTTTTATAATTACAAGCCACTTTTGAAAATATTGCCTGATACCACCAAAATTTCCTCAACTCAAAGAGGTGGGGTTTTTTTTCAAATTTTTTTTTCCTTGCAATGCTTTTTTTCCCCCCAGGTGCTCCTTTTTTAGGGTGAGGGGTGTTGGCATCTCTTTTGATGCATCCAACACGTGAGATCCAACAGGAGGTGGCACAGTGGTCCCTCCAAGCAGAAGAACAGTTCCCCCAGGTGGCTCTGGCACACCTGTCTGGGATTTTGTGCCCTGTGGCCCCTTCAGTCTGAAGGCATGTGAGCCTTGCCAATTGGTAGATTAACATCAAACCAGCTCCATCCAAGTAAAGCTATTTTTAATTATTCCAAAGATGTGGCTGCTCTCCTCAGAGGACATGGCTCCACAGCCTCTCCACTCCCCTCCTTCCCAAGCCCTGGCTGGGCCCTGGGGTCCTTTAATGTTTGAGTTCTTCCTTTTAATCTCAGATTTAGTCTTGAGAAGAGTAAATGCTTTGCAGCCTGAGTGGAGCCAGCCAGGAGCTACTCCCCAATAAACATTTTGTCCTTTGTTTTGCCCGGCAGTGTTATCTAGGTCATTGTTTCACCTTTCCTGCTCAGTCCCACTCAAGGTGACTGAAACCACACAGAAGCCATAAAATGGGGAACTCCCAGTTTTCAGGGTCCATCTTCACCTATTGTTTGGATGCTCACCTCACCTTCTCCACCCTAATTTCTACCACACTGAGAGCTCCTGAGATTTCTCACTTCCTCATGGCAGTGTCTCACCAATCCCCCCATGGTGATTGGTCATTCTGCACAGAGGACATGACCAGGTCATCATCACTAGTGCATGTGGTGGGCAGTGGAGTGAACCTCAAACACCTGAACGCTGCCTCTGTAAAGAAATCAACCCCCTAAGGCTCAGCTCTCTAACAGTGAGCATGAAAATGAAAAAAAAAAAAAAATTCAAAGAGTTGACTTTAATATCCCCACTCAGCTCTGTGTTTACCTCTGAACATCAGCACTCATGGCAGGACTGTGTTTCCATGTAACACACACTCCCCTTAGATAATTACCCTTTATTGCTGCTGTTGGTGGCTCAGAGGTCTCCCAGGTTCCACCATGATTCCAGCAGTGCTCGGGAGCCGAGCGGGGCCACCACGTGTGCTCCAAGCTGCATCCCGAGGATGCCCAGTGCCACTCGCACCCCCTCCCTGCTCCCTTGGCAGCTCTGGGAAAATAAAAAAGGCCCAGGGTCTGTTACAGTAGGACACAGAGCTCTGCCCCAGCATGCAGGCCAGGAGTTATCTGTGAAGTGGGAATAGCCCCTTTCATCCCAGCCAATTAACTCCGAAGGATGAAGATGGTGGTGGAGCCGACAGCAGCTGAGTTTATCACAGCTTTCAATTTAGAAGAAACAACCCACTAATGTGTGCTCCGAGCAGATGGATATCACACAAGCCAGGGTTTTAGGAAGCATTCCTGATTTTTCCAGACTTCTCTCCTTAAGACCTTCCCATTGCCTCTTCTGAGCTCCAGGGAGATCAGCAAGGGCCAAAACGGGATGGTGGGGGAGCAGCAGCCAAGGAAAGGCAGGAAGGATTGGCTGGAAACCCTCAGACCCAGGGCGGGGAGCACTGAGGCTGGTGTAACTTCTGCCCTGTGGGGCCCTGCAACAGATAACCCTCCCCCATCAGGATGGGATTTGCACCTGGAGCCTTGGTTCCTGTGCTCACACTGCTTTTCTCACCTGGAAAATGCCCTGCTCGAGGGAAGGACCCCACAGAGATTTATGAAGGCAGCAGTCTGACCCCAGCACATAACTGAGATGCCAGATTTGCAACAGCCTCTACTGCAAACATTTTGTTTATTGCTCGAATGGTGTGTGAAGAGAATCACTATTTTTCTGTCTTATTTTTGAAGCCCTTCACTTGTTCTTTTGTGGTTTCTGAAATGCCCAGCCCTGCAGGAAGGTTAGCAAGAGCTTGGTGTTCTACCCTTAGGGTATGAATCAGTGTGAGTGGGCACAGGATAACTCATAGCCTGCCTGCCTGCTCACTTAAGGATCTGCTCTTTGCACAGCACCAGAAGCAGGGCTATATTGCCAAATAATCCTTCATTCCTGAAATCATCTGCCCCAGCACTCTGAAATATCAAGAGATAAATACTAATTTCAGTGATTCCCTAAGCCATGCTCACAGAACTTGTCCACAGTGTTTATTTGTATTGTTTCAGCCAAAAATGGCAGTAATACTTCTTCTTGGTAATTATTTGAAAAAGCCATTGCAATGTGCCACCTGCCCCTCTGCACAATGTGCCTGTCCCCTTCTTTTACGGGCAGCTACAGGAACCAGATGCCAGGGTGAGGAAGACAATTCCCCCATGGCAAGGAGTATCTGGCTCTCTGGCGAACTCCAAAGACCATCGTGTCCACCAACCTCTCTGGTGTCGATTCTGGTTGTGCAATCAGGTTGTTAGTGAGCTGGCACCAAAAGCTTGCTCTTCCAGGCACCTTCTGTCTTCAGGTGACTTTTGAATGTAGAAGATTGGTTGCTTTGCCCAAAAGACCTGTTTTCTTGAAAGCTTCTCAGCTTATCTATGCTGTCCTTGTTTCTCAGCTGAAGCCTTTGCTGGCCTCAGACCTAACCACATTTCTGCTAAGCACAGTGGCTTCTTTTTTCCTCGGAAAAGGTTTATGCATTGACCTTTCCCCACACACCTCACTTTTGCCTCCTGTCTGTCTCACCCAGCTTCAAGCAGTTCTCTGAAAAACCCAAATAAGGAGTTTTGTCATCCTGGGTGTCCCTGGGTAGTCAATGCCCCAGAAGACAAAAGAGATATTTCTCCCAGCAGGAGTTATAGCTTGGCACGATGGTGTTCTCCAGGTCTTTCTTTCCATTTGAATGCCCATGGACATCTCAGACAGCTTAGTGGTATGCAATGATAGGCAAGGTAGCTTAGAGCTGACTTGTAATTCACTTGTGCTCTGGTGATACCAGAGATGATTTGCCCAGGCATCACTCAGGTGATGTGGGCTATGGGACAGGGTGGGATTCTTCAGGTCCCAGACCAGAAGAATTTTGTGGAGTCTGCTTTGGGAGTGCATTTCTGGGTATGGAAGAGCCAACAGCCACATGAGGTGCAAATGCAGTGAAGAAAGTAGTCTTTGACTGGTGTTGTTTTTTGGCTGGTGAAAAATATGCCTCCTGTCTTCTATCAAATGCATTGAAATTACTACATTAAATTAAATCATTTCCTCCTCTTTTTTTCCCCTTAAATATACAGTGTTTTGTTTCATATAGTAACATTTGCTGTAGTAGAATGTCAAATTATTGTGGTAGAGCTAAACTACTGTGGCTTGAAGACTTTTGCAAAAATATGGGGTTTTATATTAGACAAACATGGAGATTTTGGTTAGTCTGAGGTAGCAGCAAATGAGGCAGAAATAAAAAACTTGGAAAGTTAAGAGACTGCTCTCTCTGTCTGGCTTGCTACTTAGGTAGGAAACATTCTTGATTTTATAGGAAACTTTCTTTACTCCCTTTCTTAACTGATGCTCTACTTTGCCAGGACCTGAAACATAAAAATTAAAAATAATGGACTGTCCTGCATAAATTATGAGACATTTACACCTTGAATGCATCTTCTTTCTTTCCTCTTCCCAGAAGGGATTGTGAAAAATGGGCTGCTTTGAAAACATGCTGATGGAAGGAGGGATGATGGACATGGTTTGGATTCTACATCCTGTTGCTCCTGGGGCACCTCTTGCCTGCTCCTTCTGCCTGCAGGAGAGGGGAGGGGTCCAAGGGCACAACTGCCAGGCCAAAAGTCACAGTTATCATGAGTTTCATCCCCAAACCCACTGAGATGTTCATGCAGAAGGGTTTCTCCCTCCGGGCTTTAATTTCAGCAGCTCTAGCTGAGCAAACAGAGAGGGACCACCAGGTCTCTGTCACTGCAGTGGGCAACAGACCCAGGAGACCAGGTTAGCTCAAAGCTAGCTCTGGAATAGCTGTTTTTGCAAAATGGCCATGCAGTAAGTGTCTGAGTGGAAAAACTTCACTAAAAGGTGCATTGTGCTGCCTAAAAATAACTACCACGTCTTTGTCCAAACCACATGCCTCCAGAGGGCTCCAGTATTTAAGCACATTTGGATCAAAGAGGAATCCTAATCAGGGAGATATTTTGCTCTGGCCACAGATCTCTCTGAAGTGACTGGGAAGCATCTGCAGAGGCCCTGGGAGGACTTGGCTGTCACCCATGCCTAGGCACTGCAGTGAGTTGGCTCTTGGAGTGCTTTCCTTTAATTGGGGCGATCGCTCACGTGCAGAGGAGCAAATTAAAATCCTGGGAGCTTGGCTCTATAGAGAAGCTCACAGCTGCCCAGGGAAGGCTGAGGGGCTGACACAGAACTGTGGGCTTCTTTAGGTTGGAACAGGACTTTAAGGTCATCACATCCAGTCATTAAGGCAGCACAGCCAAGGCCACCAATAAACCCTGTCCCCAGGTGCCACATCCACACATATTTTAAATACCTCCAGGGGTAGTGACTCCACCACTTCCCAAGGCAGCCTATTCCAATGCTTCTCTAGAAGCTTCTCCAGACCCTTTCCCAGCTTTATTGACCTTCTCTGGACATGTTCCAGCACCTCAATGTCTTTCTTGTAGTGAGGGCTCCAAAACTGAAGACAGACAGGGTTTGAGGTGCAGCCTTACTTGTGCTGCATAAGGGGGACAATCACTGCTCTGGTCCTGCTGAACACACTACTTTGGTGAGCAGGTATCACTTGTCACCCCATCCCCTGCCCCATGGAAAAAATTCCCCTCCAGACACTGTGTTTGCCTTTTCAAAAGTGCTTGCCTGGAGGGAAGAGGCTGCCCAGAGCATGGTGTCTTACCATGGGGTGTTCCAGCATATTTTGGGGGTACCATGACCTGCCATGCTGGGCCTGTGCCTCGGAAACTCACTTCTCATCTGTCTCCCCTGTCTGCAGGATTCGCGTAATTCCTCCCAAGTAGATGGGTGAGATTTTGGATGGGAAGGGTCAAAGTCCAGCTGAATCCAACAGATCCCCTTCCTCCTTCACCCTCACCCTGCCTGGCCTGTCCTTTGTGGAGATCAGCTTTGCTCCTTCCATGATAGCAAACATTTCAAACACTACCTTAAAAAAATAAAAATAAAATTGTTCCAAAACTCTCTCACTCCCCAAAGCTCCTCTTTTTCTTTTCCCAGCAACTTGCTTTCTTTAAATTTAAGATGGTGCTGGTCACCTTTGCTCCAAAAATACACAAAGCTGCTGCATAACTATTTTCCAAATAATTAATCTTTCCAGTGGAATAACTTAAAGCCTCACGTTTCCTGTTATGTTACACAGCTGCAATTTGTAACAAGAGATCCCGCGCTGGGCTACGTGGGCAGAGGGCCAAGGACGTGGTGCTTTACCTACACAAGAGCCCTACATAAATAATCCTTCCCTGCATGTTAAACAGTTAGGTACTGTTCAGTTCAAGAAAAAAAAAAGGAGATGGAAAACAAAAGCCTTTCTTTTGGTTGTCATTTCACAGTTTGGAATTAAATTTTCAATGGTAATCTCTTTTGTTTCGTAAGCTTCGGGGGTTGGGAATGCACCTTCCCAGCTGCCAGGGACATACATACTCAGTTCCAATACCAATAGTTGTTTTATTGATTAATTCACATGTCACACAAATATTTTGTCTGCCATAAAACTTACAGCCTCCTGCATAACTGGGATCTCAACATATGCCAAGTATAATCCTTACTTCTCTGCCCAAAACCAGGCTTGGGTGGAAATCGTGGGAGATGGCCAGAAGATAGGGGATGTCACTGGATGGGACAGCCCTTGGAGGGCCACTGGAGCCAGGCATAAATCAGAGCCACCCTGAGATGGTGAGAAAGGATGCCAGGAGCTGCACTGGTCCCCTGCCAGCTGCAGCATGGGGACAGCTCTGAGGTGAAATGAAACCTCCCTTGGCAAACCTTCATCCCTCCTCTGCCTGGCACAACATGCAGATCCCATCACACTGGAATTTGGGGGTCTGGCCTCCCCAGATCCCTGAGTGTCTCTTGCCACATGTGTTTTATATATCCATAATAACAGCATCATGTGGGCTGTGGGGCAAATGCAGGGCTTGGCTGAGGTAGGAGCAGTGTTTATGGGTGTTATAAATCACCATCAGAATCATGCATACTGCACTTGTACTGTCAGGATAACAGTGAGAAGGACTGGGAAATAGCATAAATAAGTTGTAAATTGTTGTCTTATCAAATTGAGGGAAAGGATTTCAAAGGCTTTCAGCAAAGGCAGATAAGCACAGTGTGCATGCTCACAGGTCAACCTCCCAATTTCATCCCTGAAGATACAAGTAGGAGCTTGGCAGGAGTTTGCTGTGGGATGGGAAGGTCTGAAAGCATCTAAACCAATTCAGCACCCAGCCTCCTGTGCTGTCAGTGGGATTTTAGGCATCATTCATTTCCAGACTTCTAAACACACTCAAAGCATCTAACCTGTGGTTAATGGGACTAACATGAGGGAGGTGGGATGGATTGGAGGATGTCTCCCTTGTAAGAGCAGGTGGTGCTTCTTGTCTCCTCTTTTTGGTGAGGAGATGAGGGTTTGAGTGCAGTGAGGTAAAAATCACAGTTGACTCAGCCCAGTGAGGCAATGAGCCTGAAAAGATTGCTTCCAGCACCTCCCAAATTTGAATGACACTCCTATCTGTTTTGGGGGTTACCAAGAGACTTCAGGTGATGGAGTGGTCTTGCTGGGAGCAGTGAGTGAGGACACTGCAGGCTGTGGTTTCCCTTGGCCCTCCCATGGCTTGTTGCTCACACTGACAGGATTTACCCCAGGTGATGGGCAAGAGCCTGGTGCCCATGCAGGACCAGTCCCTGGCGGTCAGCTTTGCTGCCCTGGGCAGACCAGCCACACCAGCTGCAACCTACAGGAATAACCCTTCGAAAGGGAAGCAGCTTGAAATTAGGCAAACAGGAGAACAGCTTCCAAAAGGCATGAAAATTAGCTCGTTTCATGCTTAGAATAACCCCATTACTTCAATATCCTGAATGAATTATGCCAAACTTCCCATGCACACATGCACACGCACAAAATCCCCCTTTGGGCTACTTAACAACAATGAGAAATTTCAGAAGAAGCAGCTCCTGAAAAGAGGGAATTTGAAACAAAAGTGTTCTTTGGAGCAGAACTACAAAGTGTGTATCATTGTACTTTGATATTTAGAATGGCAATTGTTCTTCTTATTGTGAAATATATTTCTTTTGTACAAGCAAATCCTTGAAAAAAGCTTAATCTTGCACACATTGTGCATTAGAAAAATTCTCAAATTAAGACCTCTTTGAGACACTGATCAATGCAGTGGTGAGGAAGGCCAAGAGGAAAAAAAAGCAGCTCAGAGAGGGAAAATTACTTCCTTCTGGACAGAGAGGGCTATTTATCGTAAGCAAGGATAGGGGGAGCTTACACTGCATTATGAGAAATTATGTTTGTGACTTCACTTCTCCTATGTGAGAAGGTTTGCACCCAGGTAAAGCAGCTATAGAGGTAATTGTTCTTCAAGAGTGTCTAATGTTCTCCTCACACATGGGTGCTGTCAAACTCCACGCAACTTTAAGAGCTTAAAATCTTCTTCGTGAACTTTTTTACTTCAAAGCACAGAATAAAATGCTGGACTCACATGAAGTCCTTGCCTTTTCTCCATGTCTGCTCTTGGTTGTTTCTCTACATGTGACTAAACCATGAGTCCACTTTTTTCATCAGAGTGATCCAAAAGACTGTGTGCCACCTGGAAATGACTTTGTGTCAGCACAACTCTTATTAGACATCACAGTGTCCCTACCAGCAAATTGGCCCAACCCTGGGAACACTTCTACCCTTTCTTGCATGGAAGAGACACAGATCCAGGGTAAATTTGTATATACTTTTCCCATCACTTGCAGGAATTTGTAGTTTGGATATCTTCTCCCAAGTTTGAAGCAGTGGGTGGCAAACCTTGGAGAAGAAATGGAAAGGCCAGAATGGGAAATCATATATGGCTGGGGAAAGGAATGTAGCAGGAAAGGTGATGAATTGGTGAAAAGAACAAGCAAGCAACCAAAAAGTAAAATAAACTTACAGAAACATAGAGAAGTTCCAGTGAAAGGGGAAAGAGAAACAACCTGGGAATGTCAGGCAGCAATGTGGACAGTATATTTAGTTAAGCCACTGACACTGGTGGCAAAAGTGACAATTGCAGGGTTTAGATCTTAATCCAACAAGGGAATTTCAGCATGGGCTTATTTTTAGACATGTGAGTAATCCTCATGATTTCAGGTCAGAAAGGTAGATCCCAGCTGGTATCATCCTGTCGTCAGCGTGGACCTCACTGTTAGGAAAAAAAAATGTTTTAAACCTCTTTTAAGTCACATTTTATTTTCCCTGTGAAAAAAATATACATACCCAAATTTATTCAGATTAATAAAGACATGGAGGTGGCTGTTGTGAGATGGGCAAACAGGGTTTGAGGTTTCCTGTGGGCTGAGACAGGTCTGCCTGGGGAGGCTGCTCCTGCTCCGGTTGGGTTTTGCTGAGAGCAGGCAGAGCCGGAAAAGCAGAATGATAGAGTCACTTCTGGCATGATGCAGTGAGCAGCAGGACATGGGCACCCAAGACATCACATCCTCAGGAGTGGGACTTGTCTGGTGTAGAGAAAACAGGGCAGATCACTACTGTGTCCACCCCAGGCTGTTGCAACCTGTACAGAACATGGCTTAGGTGGAAAGGGAAACAGAAGAGCACGTCTAACGGTGAGCCGGGCTCGAACATTCAGTGCACAATTTATTATATTTACATTTTAGATGAGATAATATTATTATAGTTATTTATTGATTGTTTCCAACTCCACTGTCTCCTCTTAAAAGTCAGACTAGACAGAAACCTGATATAAAGTATTTTATTCACTGGATTTTAGGGTGGTTTCTTTTGGAGGGGGAGGTAGGATTGCTAGTTCTTTCTGCATCCATCCTTTTAAAATGCTCTCAACAATAAGTGTTTTGAAGCTTTCAGACACAGTGATGCTTGGAGCAACCTGTTCCTACGTGGAGATGGTCCTGCTCTCTCTCAGTGACATTTTATCACTTGCTGCAAGCACTGCAGTGTCCCCTGAGACAGCAAAGCCCACCACAGGCTGTTCCTTATGTGCCACTGATCTCCACTGATAACAAAAAGATTAACCACAACCTCATAATCCCCTTTTTGTCCTGGGTTTTGTACTGGTTGTCCTGGTTTAGGGCAAATTTGGGAGAAAACCTCCAAAGGGGTTCCTCCCCCAACTGGTTCGTAAAAAGATTTCCTTGGAGAAAAGTGGAAAAAAACTGTTTATTTAACAGGTAAAGCGTTCACCAGCACAAAAAAAAATTACCAATATTAAACAATAAAACCTCCTGCCGCTCTGAAGAGATGGCAAACTCAGAAAGTCCTTTTCATGGGCTGCAGCTCAGCTCACTCAGTCTCTCATCAGTCCCTCCGGTGCTGGAAATGCCATGGCCTGTTGCTCTTCTGGGTGTTCAGCTCAGAGCAGGTTTGAACAGTTCCAAGAAAAAGAAAACCACAGTCCAGGCAACTTCTCTGCCTCAGCTAGCTAAAAACTAAGAGCAAAGGAGAGCTCTGTCCTGCTGTCTGTCCATCCACAGACAACACAGTCCAGGAGAGGATGCAGGGGAGCGAGTGCAGTTCCTGATAACAAACTCCACACTGCTTCTCTCCCCTCCTTCCCTCTTGGAACCAGTCTTAAAGGTGCAAAACTTTTTGGGTTAAACAGACAAATTTCTGGGCTAAACAGACAAATGGGAATACAAGCATCATGAAGTCACCCCAGGACAACGGTAAAACTGCTGGCTATTGAAATATCCACAGAAAACTGCACCTCCTCCTGCAAAGGCTGCTCTTAGCCAACTCCACACTGCTCCAGAGCTTCACCATCTTCAAGGAATTTAGGAAAATAGGATGCCTGAAGGAGTCTTAAGTTGCTGGGTGCAGTGTGATGTCACAGAGAGATGGTTCCTCCACTGGACATTGATGTGGCATTTTTGGGCCCCATGGAGAGCCCCAAATCTGGGAGAAATCACCACCTTCCTTGGAAAGTAGCACATCTCAAGGCATTGGCTGATCAGAAAGACCTGTGTCTTCCTGCCTGTGACCTGGCATCTTCTGCTTAACATGTTGATTTTCAGCAAATAGACCCATATAAGAAGAATTTGTCAGCAGGTTACTCTGCTTCTTTCCACTGGATTGTCGTGATACACTCCAACAATGTCCCATAATTAAGAATTTATTTTGGAAATGGTGGAAAGCAGTGAGATTTGGCTAGTCCATCCTCATCCTTTTATCAGTGACATTGTGGGTCTCTGTAATTTAGGAAGTTAAGAAAAGATAAGAAGAGCTCCATTAACTGGGATCCTTCAAATATACATCAAATTGCCTCCAAGTTTGCCAAACCTTCCAAGGAGGAATTAAGGAACTCAAAAGAGACGGAGAAATGACTGATATGAAACAGGTCAGATGCTCAGAAAATATAATATTGTTGCAAAAAAACCCCCCCCAAAACAAACAAACAAAAACAAACATAAAAAGGGGGGGGGGAATAAGTGGAGTCTCATTTTAATTGGTATAAAAATTCATCTCCATGATTATGCAAGCATTTTATACTGTCTTAGACACAAGTTCTGTGGAAGAAGTGCTTTACCATAGCTTGCTGCTATGGAGCTGAGAGCAGGAGCTCAGGAAAGCAAGGGCCAGGTCCTCTATCACCCCAGTCCTGAAACTGGTTTAGACAGCAATGGTTTAAAAGGACCAGGCAGGAGCAGCAGCTTTATTTATGGGAGGGTTGTCTCCAGTGGTCTGGAGTGATGGTGACAGCGATGGGAAATTTGGGCTAGAAATGCTCACTAGCATCCCTGAGACTTTTGCCTTTAGTCGGCTTTGAGAGCAGCATTTAAACCTGCAGAGGAGGAATCACAAAGCGGTGGCACTGAACCAGCCAGTGCATCTTGCACACCCTTAGCTCCTCATCTTCCTCTCCTCATCTTCCTCCTCTGACCTTTTACTACGGGGAGAGGAGGAGTGAGGTGGGGGAGCAAACAGCAGGACTTCAGAAATTCTCCCAACGTCCAAGTCAGGAGAGACACAGACCTTGAGCACCCATTTATTCCAGCAAGGAGCATTTATCAGTGCCAACCGGGCAGTCGCAAGAGCAGGAACCAGAACACGCTTTGCAACACTCGGGCGAGGCAAGGCAGCTCGTAGGGACTCGTGGATCATTTCCCCCCTTTACTGCGGCAGACAGCGCTCACCCTGCTCTGCACCTCCCGGCCTCCCGCTCCCGGCTCCATCCCTGCCAAGCCCAGCTGCTGGGCTCGGGTGCCGCCGCAGCTCCCGCTCCCGCTGGCACGGCTGCAGCGGAGCGGGGCCGGGCAGGGCCCTAGTGACGCACCCGATTGGTATTAGAAGACTTCACTGGCTATTTATAGCCCCCCACCGACCGCAGAAAGCTCTTGGCCTCGCTTTTTCTCCCTCCCTTCCTCTCTCTCGCTCACTGGCTTTAGCTCAGCACAGGAGGGGGAGCACAAGAAATGCTGTCAGTAAACCAGCGAGTCCAAGCACCACATTCCCAAGCACAGCAAAATTTCTGCCCCTCCGCTAGTGGATTCAGTCTGAACAAATTATTTCCAGCATGCCGGCCTTTCACTCTGGTGTTCTTTCCTCCTTTTCAAACTGGATTTCTTTCCCGTTTCGCTTTTTTCTTTTTTTTTTTTTTTTTTCCCCCTCTCTCTCTGCGCAGTTTCACTTTCCAGTTCCTGGCACTGGCTTGGCTGTCCCTCAGCAGGGCTGGATACACACCAGAGACGGGGAGACCTCTCTATTGAGCTTGGCAGATTTCCCCGGTTCCTGCCAGGAGCTTCCCTGGGTGTCTCTCTCAAACACCCAGACTGAGCCCTGACCCTTATTTTGGCCCAGGATATCTGATGTTCTCCTGACTGCAGGGCCAGGCTTCAGCTCCCACGTTCACCCTCTGAAGGACAAACCCATGGTCCCCACCCTTGTCACCCACGTCTTTCCAGCCCCTGCCCTGTTCCCGTGCTGGTGGGTGAGTCAGTGAGGACTAAGCGGAGCTGTGGATGGAAATTGTACCTAGACATCGACCCTGGGTGCTCCTTCAGCATGGATAACCACAGCAGCAAGTTTTAAAGTGCTGTTGTTGCAAAAGCACAGTCTGCTCCAGTTTGGGGCAGAGGTGGCATTTGGAAATGTGAGTAAAAAGTTCACCTGGATAGAAGCAGTGAGGTAAAAACAATGCCTAGTGTCCACAGCAAAGGCACTGATGGAGAAGTAAAGTAATCTATAATCACTTCAGTGAAGTGAAAAATAGAGGTCACTGGAGGTGTACATCCATTCTTTTTTTAACAAAACAATGCTGATTTTCACAATATTTATTGTCAGAAGCGTTTCTAACAGAAACACTCCCGTCTGCATGCAGGCCCTCAGGTTTACAACAGAGGTAAGAGAGGACTACTGTGGGAATTAAATCTGGAGCAAGCTATTCTTCTGCTTTCTCAGTGAATTAACCATTGCCCCACCTGAGAGGCTCCATTCCTTGCAGCTCCATCAGCACTTCAGGGCTAAAGCAATCGGGGTGGGGTGTCTTCTCAGTCTTATCCTTAAGTAAATCACTTTATCTCTCAGTTTTTGTGTGACACCCTGCTCCACGCTTATCTCTGTGGACTTGCAGGCTCCAGGGCTCTCTCCCACTGCAGGGCAGGATGTCCAGCACCAACTCCAGGCACATCCCCAGAGGGCTGAGGCTCGAAGAAACGCTGGCAGACAAATAACAGGGCCAGGGTCTTTCTCTTCCGAGAGGAATGGCACACCCAGCTGCAAACAGCTGGTCCCAAAGTTAATGCATTATGTTTTTCAAATTTATTATTATTTGAAGTATTTACCATGTCCAGTTCTGGGCTCCTCAGTATAAGACATTGAGCTCCTGGTCCAGTTTCTGGTCCGGCAGAAACAAAGTTGATCAAGGGACTGGAGCACCTCAGTTCTGAGGAGAGGCTGGGGGAGCTGGGCCTGCTCAGCCTGGAGAAGAGACACTGAGAGGAACCTCATCAATGTCTGTCAGTGCCTGCAGGGAGGGGCCAGAGCAAGGACCAGGTTTGTCTGGGACAAGAGGCAATGGGACAATGGGGCAGGAGCTGAGGCTCAGGAAGTTCCTCCTGAGAATGAGGAAGAACTTCCCTGTGCAGTGCCCGAGCACTGGGACAGATTGCCCAGGGAGGTGGTGGAACCTCCCTCATTGGAGATATTCCAGAAGCATCTGGACACACTCCTATGCCATGTGCTCTAGGACAACCCTGCCTGAGCAGGGAGTTTGGATCTGATCACTGTGGTCCTCTCCAATCTGACTCATTCTGTAATTCGGTAGCTCATCGAAATGAAGATACAGGAAATTCACTTGAACCTGGGGATGGTGCTTGACATTTGGCCACAGAACCAAGAGCTATCTTAACAAAAAATACTTTTTCTTGACAAGCTTGTCCCTTTGTAACTTTCTGATCCCATTTCTAAACCTCAATGTGAACGAGACTCTTGCTATAGGTGTCTTACTCACAGCTGTGTCATGACCAGGTCATCTGGGATGTGTGGGACTGCAAACTGGGTAAGAGAAAGGAAATTCTTATTCCTCCTATGCAGCTTCTTTAGAAGCTTCACAGAACTGTTAGCTTCACTAACTGTTTGCTATGTCTGCCAAGGTGAGCAGGCTGCCAATGGTCAAAAACACGGGGATGGGAAGGGGATGGGAAGTGTCCTGGCAAAGGGAAAGCACCCCTTCTCATCTGACCATGCTGGAAGGTGCATGGTGTGGTACTGAAGAGCCATGTACCCCGCTGACCCCTCTCCTCACACTACTTCTCTGCAGAGCTGAAAGCCTACAGAACCTTTTTCAGAGGCAAATCAGTACATGCAGATTCCCCCTGCCACAGACGACAGCCGGGACACTTCATTGTTGCATCCTTCTCAACTTGGAGATGCTCCAGCCATGAGAACTGTATGGTCACCCTGGAAATGTGGGATAAGCCAGTACAATTTCAGGATGCCTCTGGAAGGCTGTTTTAAAAGCAGATCAGAAGCAACAGCCTGCACAGGAAAATTTTGATTTATTCCTCAGTTCCTACTTCTTCAGTTTTGGAGAGGCACATTCATAAACCATAAAAGCAAACTATCCCTCCACTGACAAAGATCCAACCTTGACCTTTGTGCAGCACAATTAACATGTAAAAGCATTTTTGCCATATGACTAGAATTGTTCCTTTTATTTACACCTCATTTTCTGCCAGCACCAATGTGTAAGGTGGTCATGGCTCACAATAAATGTCTGGTAGTTCTACAATAAAATCCTGATTTTGAGGGACTTCCAATTTGAGCTGGACAAAACCCTCATAAGATGTAACTTACTCTTGAATTCAGCATCCTGGTCCACATGCAGCTTTGTTTCCTCTGATTTTTGTGTGTGAAATTTTCTCACCAGAGGTTTCCTAGTAGTAAATCTTGTTCTCATATCTCACACAAAAGCAACCCTGCTACAAGTACCTGACCCTTGGCATTCAACAGAGGAACGTATTTGATTCACTGCTATCATTTATGGTATTTTTGCCAGTGCTGCAGTTGTGCCACTCCATTCCTAAGCAGGAAAAACCATCCATGCTCTGCCTTGGATGGGCTGCAGTCAGATGACAACTGGTAATGCTGAGATGCTGCAGGTGGCACACATGGCTGGGGAAGTTTGCTCACAAGCATCCATCAGGCATTTCAGAGTTCTACATAAAAGTTCTGCTAATTTCTACAATAAATGTGTGGGGGACAAACTCCATATTTAAATTGCAGTTCAAACTTTGGACTTAACACTATTGTATTTTAATATACTAAATGTCATGTAGCTTCTGGTAGTGGAATAATACAAGCAACTCAGTGTGTTATGCATTCATGGATTAGGTTGTAAATGTTTGTAAACCAGGCAATAAAGCTGTATGAGCAGAAGCATTTACAAGATAATAGTGAAGTAATTTGAGTTTTTAAATTATGGGAGAAGTTGGTGTTTGGCAGTGCTGTGTGGGGAGACAGACACTGGACAGCTGAAAACATTATAGAAAACATTATAACCAATAGAAGAACACAGTCCAAGGTGAAGAGCAGCTTTCAAGTGTGTATAAATGGCATGATTTAGGGATAAAACATTACAGATTTTTTTGCCTTTAGATAAAGGAGGGTCTGTTTTCTTGCAACAAGAGCTCTGGATCTTCTCTCCTGGTCATTTGCAAAGCAAAGGGATTTGGAATGTGACGCTAAACTTTTGGAGAATGCACGTGAGCATAATTATGTGATGGTAGTAATGACATTAAATTTAAATCTCAATCTGTCAAACAACACAAATTGTTTGTCCTGTAATAAACCAAATACTTTTCACAAACCTATTTAGAAAGATGAATGTCATTTTAAAAAAGTAGGGATATTACACTGGTATACTTTTGTTCCCAGTTCTACTTCACAGAGTAGTAGATCAGAAGCACCCAATATCTAAATGAAATTTATAAAATGGCAATTATCTCTGTTTCAGCACACAGTATTGTTATTTCTCTGCTAAATACAGATGGTTTCCAAGAATCGATAAACTCATTGCAGCTGGACAATGTTTATAGGCCTGTGGCAGAGGATGGTTTTCAAAGGAATTTAAATATTGCAGGGAGTGGTTTTATATTCCAGGGCCCCAAGTTTGCTTTGTGATAGCGGTTTAGTTTCACTGTTGCTCAAGAAAGAAGCCCTCTGTTCAAGAGGGAAATGCAGAAGGTGTGAAGTGAACAAATAAAATGTTCCGTTCTCCATGCCTGGCACAGCAGAGGACTAGGAATCAGCATGGCAGAAAAGGAGACAAGACTGGATAAACAGCAGAGCTACAAATCCTGAACAAATCAGACACGTAATACTGGTTTGCATTCCCAGAATATAAATTAACACCTGGTAAGATGACTGTGTTTTTGAGATAAAATTTCGCTTTCCATGAATACTCTCTAAAATGGGCTTAAAAATCTTTCCATAAACATTTCTAGCCTCTAATCTAATTGATGGGAATGTGTTCAAAAAGTAAACATAGATGGAGGAAATTCACTGCTTTTATTCACTTAAAAGTGAGTATTTGCAGGTTTATAAAGGTATTCCCTAAGGTCAATAACTAACTAAACAACCTTATTTTGTAAACAGCCGGGGTACAGTAAAAAAGCCAGGCTCTAAAGGTCTTTGTGTGAAACTATCAACAAAATAATCTCAATTATGCTCAGAAGAACAAATATTTTTAGCAATTGTTCCCCTCAACATGACAGACGCTTTCTGATGCCCCTAGAAGACGTAGCTGAAAGTGAAGTTTATGTCAGCAGGGCACCTGCACGGGATCACAGACTTCTGACTGCTTGGGATGTGCACGGATGTGAGCAAGGACGGATCAGGCCATCTTGCCAGACCCTGAATTGATTCAGGTTTTGAAGCTCCAAACCCGTGAGCTTCAGGGGAATTACTCCCTGCTCACAAGGGTGGAAGTGCTGCATCAAGCCCTGGGACCTAGCCCAGCTTCAGGCACAGCGCACACCTCAAGCAGAGCTGCTTGCCCGAGCTCCTTTTGCTCCGCGTTTTGTGGTTTGGTTCTCTCAGGTGCAGCCCGAGCCAAACCCATGACACACTTCCTGCACTTCTACCCCCCCCCACAAATTACAGGGGGAGAGCTGCTGGATCTCCAAGCCAGGACACCAACTATCCCTGCAGAGCTGATCCTTGTCTACGAGGCCCCAGTTTACCTGTGAGCACTCCTGGAGCAGTTTGGTAGAAATGCTGTAACTGCTAAGCCCAGTCTAACTGAGGAGCAGCTTAGCTCTGTTCAGCCAAAGCAAGTGCAATCCTAAACAACCAAACGTGCCAAACCCAAACCAAACCACCCCAGAGAGAAATCACCTTTGGCAGGCAGGCTGCATTTCCAAACTTTTCTCTGTAGCTGTGAAATTGAGACTTTAAAAGTAAAAGCCTTCAGGCAACTGCTCCTTCCCTGGCAGCGCTGGCCCTGAAAAAACCCTGCTGCATATTGGGAAAGCTGCAGTGCCGTGATGATATGAAACATTCCCTGGGCTGCTGTCTCTGGAAGGGTGTGCAAAGCCCCTGTGCAAGGCTGTACAGCAGCACAGGATGATTGCTTCTAGACTCTCACCAGCCACAAGCAATCGTGCCCAAACTCACGAGCTCAATTTCTGTGTCAATTCTGTCAGATTACTGCTGTTAAAGAAGGTACAGCTACAAAAAGACAATTGTCTGCCCTGAGATCCCCACCCTTTTCAGTTCCTTGAAGAGGGGTATGTGTATATACATATATATAGGCTTTGGTTTTTTTTAATCTATCATTGAATGGTGAATTCTCTGTTCATTCTGTTTGCCAAACTGCACAGGACCTGATGCAAAGCCCTCTTTAGTGCAGCGTTCAGAAGTCTCCAAGCATGAGTCAGTGTGAGCACTGCTGAGGGCTGCAGAACCCTGCAAGTATTTTAACCTCTTGCTAATGGCAAGGAGGGGGAAAAAAAGATGACAGATCCTAAATTCTCTGCTTTTGCTATCAATTCAAAGATGGGAGTCGTTTATAAACATCCTTCATTATTCCCAATGATTAGCTGAAAAGAAAATCTTACCCCCACCGTCTTTTTTTCTTCCTTTTTTTATTCTGACAGGATGGCTTTAATGGTCTTATTTTCTTCCCCTTTCATATTAGAGCAATTTGTGTACTGTCCATCCTGGATTTCTTGCAAGACATTATGGCAAGGATGGCAGAATGGGGCCTCAGATGCTAAGACACAAACCTGCGAGCCTTTTTTGGTGTATGGTTTAACAATTCCTGCTTCAAATGAGGAACTGTGAATTCTCCCATCCAACTCCCTTGGATTTCAATAAAAGCAAGCAGGAAAATACTGTAATTAGTCCCACCATTTCTGAAGAGAAAAACATGAACAAATTATTGCAGGTTACCATTTTTCAGCTCTTCAATTACTGTGGATGTCAAAATAAGAAAAAAAATTCTGTATTTATAGCAGTCTGTTGATGGAACAAGTTTTTAAAGCAAACAAAATAGTATTTTTTCAGCCTGTGAAAATGCCAGTATAGTCCCTTATTCTGTTATCTCATTATCTTCCAGAAGTCTATCAGCTGTTTTGTGCTTTTACTGCAAAAAGCAGGTCTTAGTATAAGAGTTTGTACATAGAGATGAAGAGGTGAAACACAATTTGAGTATCTCATTTCCTTCAGGGGCATTAAAATGTTGGTAAGGTTCCAGTATTTGTTGGAAACTCCTACTGGGCATTACTTCCTCCTCGTGCCCAAAATAAATTCCTCAAATATTAATAATTTGTGATAACAGCGCTGCTTTTTTACACCACTGACGCTGCTCCTACCTGTGAATTCTCCCCCAGCAGCAGAGAGAGGCACTGCGCTGCCGGTGCTATTGCTCCCATTTTTTTCATTCACCTGGTCAAATTCTGACACCATACCGGATCCCGGGATGTGCTTTGTTCTCTAAAAATCGGTCAGGATCAAAAAACAACCGAGACCTCGAGCCGTGACACCTGTCAAACACAGGCAACCCGCAGCTTCCCACTTCCAGACCCCGGTGTCCCGAGGGAAGCCGAGGCTCTCCCAGCCCCCTCCCCAGGCTTTTCACCGCCGCCAGCGGGGCCTCCCCGGCTTCCCCCGGAGCAGGCCCCGGCCCCGCTCTCCTTCCTCCCGCGGGAAACGACCTTGGCGGCGCCGGGGCCAGCCCCGATCCGCCCCGGCCACCTCCCGCTCGGCAGGCGGCTGCGGGGCGAGCCCTGCCCCTCCCCGGGGTCTCGGAGGCGCCGGCCCCGCCTG